>JBBPMG010000757.1:0-13600 GCA_038090195.1 Boletellus deceptivus | reverse complement strand
AGAGCCCTATGAGGAAGAGAGGAAGCAAAATAAAGGAAAAGTAAAGGCAAAGAAGAATGAAGATGGGAATTGGGAGAGAAGGGAATAAACACATGTCAACTATTTGTATGGTAGGAAGGTAGTACTAGTTCTGCTGTCTTCATTGTCTGGTTGGGGGGAAATCCTTCGGTCTAGCAGCTTTATATGCATTTAGTAGTTGGTGAGCCCCTGTTGAGTTCCTTTTGGATTCCTAGATATTTTCTACTGTGGAATGCCCTTTCCAGGAGACCAGGTACTGCCTTTGGCTGGCAGTGCCTTGATGGCTTAGGATTTGTTGGACTTCATACTGGTCTTCCCCTGCAATGACATCAGGTGGTGGATTAATAAAGTTGGGGCTGTGTTCCACAATCTCTCAATATGGGGAAAGGAGGGAGGCATGGAATGCTGGGTGTACCTTCCAGGTGGGAGGTAGCTGCAATTGGTAGACCACTGAGGAGATAACCCTTTCTATTTCAAATGGCCCTTCCTGTTAGGGGGCCAGTTTGCAAGAGGTGTACCTCATTTGGAGATTTCTATTATCTAATCACACCTTGTCCCCTAATTTCCAGGGCTGGAATTTTGATCTGATCTGCTCTGCCATTTGTTGCCTAGTGACATGATGGGCTTGCTGTGCTTCCTCTTGTGTTTTTTTTAAGGAGAGTGAGGCATTGTTCTAGGGCTGGGAGGAACATTTTTCCAAGTGAGGGGTAGGCATGAGGTTCATATCCCATCATTAGGGAGAAAGGGGTTTGTTTGGTGACAGAATATACTGCAGTGTTGTGGGAGACTTCTGCCATCAGAAGGAGATTGGACCATATGTGGGGGTTTCCTTGACAGAAGATGCAGAGATATGTTTTGAGTTCTTGGTTGACTCATTCTGTTTCTCCATCAGTTTGGGGATGGTAGGTGGTGGACGAGGCTACATCATATTCCAGGAGTCTGATGAGTTCTCTGGTGAAGGCAGAGGTGAATTGTGATCCCCTGTCAGAGATGTGTGTGTTGTGCAATCCAAAATGGGAGAATACTTTTTGAAAAAAGAGCAAGGCGATGCCCTTGGCATCTACTGTTTTGGAATATGTGGTGAAAATGACCCCCTTCATAAGGCCATGGTCAACCACAACCATGATGGAGTCAAATCCAGAAGATAGGGGAAGATTGGTGATGAGATCGACAGAGATTGACTGGAATGGATGTGTGGCTGTACTGGTGACAGGGTTTGCTGGTAGAAGGGTTGTGTGTGTGAGAATTTTCAAAGCCTGACAGATAGGACAGCCGGTGATGTACTTTTGTATGAACCCAGAACATCCTGGCCACCAATAGTCGCATTGCAACAGGTGTAAGAGCTGGAAATACCTGGTGTGCCTGCCAGCTGGGGAGGTGTGAATTGAGTGGACAAGGTCTTGTCTAGCTGGCTCAGGGATATAGAGACATCCCTTGAAGTATAATGATCCATTGTCGAAATGCCAATCTGCATGAGAAACTCAGGGGAGAAGAGAATGATCCTGCTCCAAGGCAGCTAGGGTGTCAATGACAAAGGGGTCAGATGGGGTTGACTGGGTAATTTGTCATGGAGGGCAACATCGAGTGTGTTGACAAAATGGGTTTTGGGTAGAAGAGTGACTCCCTGGTTGTTGGAATTTGTGTCTTCTGAAGAGGAATGGAAGAGAGCATCAGCCAGGGCCATGTCAGATGCAGGAATGTAGGTGAATGAAAGATCAAAATCTTGAAGGAATAATATCCAGTGAGCCTGTTGTTGAGAGAGCTTCTGAGGTTGTTTAAAGTAAGTAAGATTCTTGTGATCCATCAGAATGGTCACTGGATGCTGGGTTCTGGTTAAGTAATGTTGTCATTCTTCGAGGGCACAAATAATTGCCAATAACTCCCTATTGTATATGTCATAGTTCTGTTCTCCAGGAGAGAAGGTCTTCAAAAAGTAGGCAGTGGAGTGGAGATCGCTGTTGGAATCCTTCTGCATCAACACAGCACCATAGGCAATCAAGGAAGCATTAGTCATGATGAAGAATGGATGCTCAACTTGGAGGAGTTGCAAAACTGGTTGAGTGCAAAATGATTTTTGCAGGGTTAAAAAAGCTAGTTGGCATTGGTCTGTCTAATTCTAAGATACTCCTTTTTTTGTTAGGTCATGTAGGGGTCGACAGATTTCAGAGAAATTTGGGATAAATTTGCGGTACAAATTGCAAAACCCCAAGAAAGAGCAGACTGCTTTGACTGATTGTGGTGGTGTCCACTTCCTAATCACCTTCAACTTGACCAGGTCTAAGGTGATTTGTCCTGGTTGAATGATCATTCTGAGGTATTTGACCTCTTCAACATTGAAGAAACACTTTGAGAGTTTGAGGTATAGTTTGTGCTCTCTCATGTGTTTCAGCACACACCTGGTGTATTGATGGTGAAGGGTTAGATCTCCATTGGTATGAATGATAAGGTCATCCATATAGATTAGGAGCCATCCTTTGGTGACCATATCTTGAAAGACATCATCCATAAGAGCTTGGAACATAGCAGGGGAGTTGCAGAGACCAAAGAACATGACCATCGGTTCGAAGAGTCCAAACAGGGTAATGAAAGTGGCTTTCCAGACATCTCTTTTAATCCTGATGTTGTTGTATACCCATCATACATCAAATTTGGCGAAGATAGTGGAGCTTTTCAGTTGATTGATTAACTCCAAGATCAGAGGGAGAGGGTAGGCATTTTTTATTGTATGCTGGATCAGGTATCTGTAGTCCTGACAGGAGCATAACCCTCCATCCTTCTTTTGTATGAAGAAGAAGGGGGAGGCTTGTGGGGATTTGGATGGTCATATTTTCCCAGATGTAAGGTGTTCATCCACAAATTCTTTATATGTGACCAGTTCCTTGGAGTTTAATGGTTATGCTTTCGCAACTTTGGGCAAGAAGTCATGTGTGACTTCTATTGTGTGGTCATAGGGGCATTGTGGCGGTAATTCTCCTTTGATTGGTTCCTCAAAAATATCAGCATATTTCTGAAACTCTTTTGATAGATTTGTGACTGCTGCTCCCATTTGTTGGGCAAGCTCTGTGGATAGGGTGGCCCAAGCGATTGTGAGATGGTCTAGTTCTAGATATCTCATGATGTATCATTGTTTGACTGAATCCATTTTTGATGTTCATAGAGGGATGGTGACTACCCCAGTATTCCAATTGATCTGTGGGTTTATTTCTTGTAGCCAGGTTATCCCAAGAATGACCTGTTCCTTCTCACAGTCTAGAACTAAGAAAGTTTGTGTCTCTTTCTGCTCCCCTATGAAGAGTTGTAGGGAAACAGAATAATGAATTAGTCCTCCTTGATTTTTTGAACCATCCATGTTGTTGGCAATAAATGGCCTGGGAAGTCACTTCATTTTCCAATGGTTGGCTTGTACTAAATATTTATGGATGAAACACCCAGTTGCACCACTATTGATTAAGGCAGTGATGTCAATGGTTTTTTCTTTGCCAGTCTTACTAAGTTGAATCGGGAGTTTGATTGCTCTAGAATTCATTCCTAATACAAATACTGGTGTGAGGTCTATTGGAGGTACAGCCATTGATTCTATCCTCCATTTCAAAAATCTGGTTCCATAGTGGCTGCCTGTACCTCCTGTTCTTGATCAGGAGTAGTGCAAACTTGGAGAATTCTGAGTAGCTCATTTCTGGAAAGATCACTATTCTGTATGAATTCTCCTAAGGCATCAGTTGTAGTAGTATGGGCTATAGTGGTTCTACAGGTGCTTTAATTCAGAGGTCAAGGAGTTCCTCCCTTTCGATGATTACTAGATTGACAACCTGTTTTGTGTTATGCACAGCATACCTTGAGGGAGATCCTGGATGAGAGACAAAGGACTGAGGGCAGGATGCTCACGAAGAGGTACAACTCAGCCCAAGGCATGACCACAATCTTGGAGCCATCAACTAAGACCACGAATGAAGTATTCATTTGGACAAGAAACCACTGAGCTAGCTCAGGCAGAGAGGACTCAAGAATACACTTGATTTTGCAGATCAAGAATGAGATACAAACATGCAAATACTATGGTTTAAATAGAGGAGAACACATAAGCATGGAATACCATAGAATGCAATAGAAATTGGAAAGTAAGTAAGTAGCAATGACAACCATTGCTGTGGACACAAAAAGGGAACAAAGGATGAACTAAATATGGAAAGGAACAATCAAAGAACTGATATGGGAAACATATACCTCCGGACCACCAGCAATCATGAGAAAGTGTTCGTAATTGTAATAAAAGATACCAGAGATCATGGAGTGTCATGGACATAAGATGGACAAAAGAAAGATGTGTGGATATGGAGTAAAAACCATAACGTTTTGTGACACACAAAACATTTGTTGTTCCTCATATGCACTGCCCTTTCCACAGAGGTAAGGCATACTGAGTCCATGTCCATAGCATTGGGGTCTCTGGTAGCAGCTGCTCTTGGAGAAGACATAAATGGAATATAGTGGGTCCTCTCTCTGATTTTTCTGAGACATCTGAAGCTCTCATTGAAAGTATGAGCTCACTTAATCCAGTCCTTCCACATCATGGGTTGGAGATTTAGAGTGGCCATTGCATTGGCCAATCTCCCATCTACTCCTCTTCTTAAGACATCTATGAGGATGTCATCATGGTTTGTTTCTAGTTCACTGTGATAAACCTGTAATTCGAACACTGTCACATAGGCATTGAAGTTTCCTCTTCTTAATTGCAGAGGGGTATTCTTTTCTTTGAGATCTGGGAAATCACTTTGTTTTAGATCATAGATCACATTTCTGGCCTGTTCCTTTTGTCCTGAGGGAATGGACATGGCTTGAAATGCCTCAAGGAAGTCTTCATACTTTGACTCAGGGGCTTTCTTATACCAACTCTCAGTGAATGCAGCTCCCTGTCCTTTGGTAAGATTATTAAGGTAGGTGAGAATCATGACTGCTTCATCCTTCTGGTAGATGTGGTCATTTATGGCAAAGTAGGCATTCATGGACATGATCTATTGTTCTGTGTCTTCTGGTAGACCACTGAAATCTCTGGGTAGAGCTGCTCATAGCTCATCCTTCTTGGTTTCATTGTTTCTGTTAGATATATCTGCCATCTCTTCATTGCTGTCTGCTTTCTCAGATATGGCCAGTTCTACTCTGATAAGGGGGGATGGTAATGGTGATGGAGCACTCGGCTCTTCTGTAGTCACTACTGGCCCTGCTGGCTAGCTAGGGACTGATAACAAGGAGGAAGGTCTTCTCCTTCTGATTGGGTTTGCAGCAGGGGAGGGTCTTCTTGCAATGCATTGCAGAATTGGCAAAACACTCTGGTATGGATTCTTGTAGGGTAAATGGCATGATGCTGAAGATGGGGTTCCTTTGTCTTTTGTGTAGAACACTTCTTTGTGTTCATTGGCCAATTCATCTGGTGCATGGAATGACATGATGTCACTGGTTCAGACCCTACTGCTCAGTAGCAGGGGTCAAGGGATGAGCTAGTTCTTTTGTTATGTGTATGCATAGTCCTAGCTGTTGAGCACACTTTGATAGTAGTGTGAGATTAATAGAGATCTGGCCTCACTATCCTTCCCACAGGTTGGACTCATGAATGACTAGCAACTACATGTAGATTGCATAGAACTAGCTGGGGATCATACAGTTACATGGACTTGTATAAATACTTGGGTAGAGCTATACCAACCAGATTCAGTATATACTGTCTATAGTAGTTGAAGTTGCCTGATATGGGATATGGAGAAATGTGGTGCAGCAAGAGATGTACCATGGGAGGGATCAATGTCTGGATGTGGAAATCATACCATTTATAGTACAAATGGGGGATGCCAATCAAAGAATAGTCATGAGATCAAGGTATTGTTACACGTACATGTAGTACCAGCTGTTGAGTGCACTTTCAATAGTAGTGCAAGACTAATAGAGATCCAGTCTCACTATCCTCCCACAGGTGGACTTGTGGATGGCCAGCAACTACACATAGATTGCATAGAACTAGCTAGGGAAAAGTTCTGTACATGGACTCATACATAAATACTTGAGCAGAGCTGTACCAACTGGATATGGTAGTACCATCTATAGTAGTTGGAGTTACTCAATATGGGAATGGGAGAGATGCAGTATAATGGGAGATACACTATGAGAGTGGTAATGTCCAGATTGGGAAGTGTAGCACTTATAGTACAAAAGAGGAAGCATAGCTCACAGGATGGACAATAGATCTAAGTACAGCAGCAGCGTGTCCGCAGTGAGAGGCATTACTGTTTTGGAGGGGCATAGGAACAGGGCTGAGTTGTCGATGTACACAGACTTGTGTAGGAACATGTTATGGTTTTTACTCCTTTTCCACACGTCTTCCTTCTGTCCATCCTATGCTCACACCGCTCCGCTATTTCAGGTATCTTTTACTATGACTATGAACATTTCCTCATGGTCGCTGGCAGTCTGGAGGTGTATGTTTCCCACATCAGTTCTCTGATTGTACCTTCTCATATTTAGCTTGTTCTTTGTTCTCCTTTTGTCTCTGCAGCAATGACTGTCATAGCTGCTTACTTATCTTCTGATTTCTATTGCATTCTATGGTCTTCCATGATTATGTGTCCCTCTCTATTTAAACTGTAGTATTTGCACATTTGTACTTCATTCTTGATCTGTGCAATCAAGTGTACTCTTGAGTCCTCTCTGCCTAAGCTTGCTCAGTGATCCCTTGTCCAAACAAATACTTCATTCATGGTCTTAGTCCAATCTCTCCAAGATTGTGGTCATATCCTGGGCTGAGTTGTACCTCTTTGTGAGCATCCTGTCCTCGGTCCTTCATCTCTTGTCCAAGATCTCCCTTGAGGTATGCTACATATAACAAAAGATCAAGAATAACTTCATCCCTCCTCTCAAGGAGTAGGAACTACCCCTAGTCATCATAGCCCCCCACTTCAGAAACCCTGATTCCTCTGATGATGAGGATATCCCACCCTCTTGCCCCCAACAGTTTGTCCCAGTACCCCCAGTGCCCACTCCACAGTACCATCATCGACGGATCTTTTCATCCCAACAACAGTACACTTCTAAGCCTCCCAGTTCCCCCCATTGTCCTTTAGCCCCAGCACCACCCCCAGCACCCACACCACCCCTAATACCATCTGTTCCAATCCCAGCCTTAGCCCCAGCCCCAGCACTAGCCTCAATCCCAACCCCCACACCATCATCAACCACCATGTTTGAACTTAAAGCTGCTCTCCCAGCAGACTTCTTGGGTGAATCCACAGATGCCATCCGATGGATCAAGGCCATGAAGGCCTACTTCACCATCAACGCCACCTTGTACTCCTCTGACAATGCAAAGATCATGACCACCCTCAACAAGATGAGCAAGAGATGAGGAGTCTCTTTCTCAGAAATGTGGTATGACTGCATGACCAACACTTCCATCCCCTCAGCAGAGAAAACATTCAACAAATTCATCAAAAACTTTGAGTCTACATTCCTTTCGACACTAAAGCCACTGCCCACCTTGAACTTGCCAAACTCATACAGAAAACCATCAAGAAAGATGGCGAGTATGACGATAGATTCCAAAAATATATCACAGACTTTCAGAATCTTGCTGCCAAAGCAGGGATTACTGATGACACCACTCTCATTGATCAGTTCTCCCTTGGCCTCGACCAACAACTCTCCATCATGATCCTCTCCATGATGACCATCCCCATCACCATCAAGGAATGGATTGAAAAAGCAAAAACGTTCGATGCCCAGAAGGCTCGAATTGCCACCCTGCGAAAGGGACATCATACTCCCTCATCGTTCACCAACACTCGACCCTCTGCCCCTGATCCTAATGCAATGGACATCGACACCATTCATATCTCTAAATTGACCCCTGTGGAATGAGCCTGATGCTTCAGAGAAGGCCTTTGCCTTTGCTGTTGTAAGAAAGGGCACAATGTCACACAGTGTCATGCCTTCCCAAGCGACAGCACTCTTCCATGCACTCAGTCCTCCACCAATCCATTCTGAAACTCTCAGCATCTCCAGAATACCACTATCACGCCAACTCCAATCCCTCGAAACTCCATCTCTGCAACAGTTTCACCCCCTGCTCCCTCATCCACTCTTGATGCTTATTTACAAAACCTTCATACACAAGGAAAAGATGAAGAAGAGGTTCTCCAGACATTGAAACTTTGTTTTGAGGATCAAAAAGATGAGTTCTTGAGTTTTCAATGAGGGGAGAAGAAGCAACATCTCCTTTCCTAGATATCTCTGCTGTAATTGTAGGACTATCCAATGAACAAACCATGCATCTCCCTGTCCATCTTACAGCTGGATCACAAACCGTTGCCACTACTGCCCTTGTTGACTGTGGAGCTACCAACAACTTCATCGACTTGTCTCTTGTCCCAAAACTATGCTCTGGGATCCATAAGCTAAATCAACCACTTGCTACATACAACATCAATGGGACCTCCAATCACCAAAGAACTATTAAATATTCAATCGCTGCATCAGTCCTCTTCTCCAATCTCTCTGATAAGATTGTCTTTCTCGTCACTTCGCTCGGCTCACCTCATGTTATCCTCAGTATGACTTGGCTAAAAAAGACCAACCCCGTGATCAACTGGACATCCAACACCCTCACTATCCAGGATGCTGTGGTACCTCTTCGTGAGAGTCTGCCCTGGCAGAATAAGGATGATCCCTACCCAGAACACCTCAGAAAACTAACTTTATCCATGGAACTTGCATAAAAAGAAACCCCAAAAACCACAGAAGTCCCAGACTGGTGTAAGGAATTCTCTGATGTCTTCTCTGAAAAGATGTTTGCAGAACTACCTCCACATCGTCATCTAGACCATACCATTGACCTTAAACCGTCCTTTGTCTCAAAGATTGCTAAAGTCTACCCATTAAACCCTGCAGAACTTGAAGCTTGTTGCTCTTTTGTCAAAGAGAATTTGAAAACAGGTCATATCGTTCCCTCCAAGTCTCCTCAAGCATCCCCATTCTTTTTCATTCCAAAGAAGGATGGTACACTTCACCCATGTCAGGATTACCGATATCTCAACTCACACACTATCCGAAATGCCTATCCGCTTTCCCTAATCTCCACCCTGATCAATGATATGAAGGAGTCCACTATGTTTACCAAATTTGATGTTTGCTGGGGCTATAACAATGTCTGTCTATGTGAGGAAGACCAATAGAAGGCTGCATTTATCACCCCTCTTGGCCTATTCGAACCAACCGTCATGTTCTTCAGCTTTAATAATGCACCTTCCACTTTCCAGGCATTCATGAATCACATCTTCACTGATATGCTCACAGAATGCTGGTTAAAGATCTATATGGACAACTTAGGGGTTCACACCAAGGATGACCTGAAACTACATCATGAGTGTACCTGCAGAGTTCTTCTCTGTCTTTACAAGCATGGCCTATCACTTAAAATTACCAAATGTGTTTTTGACACTCTCCAGATGGAGTATCTCGGACTCATCATAGAGCAAGGATGGGTTGAGATGGACCGCACCAAACTCAAAGCCATTGACAACTGGAAACCCCCCACCTCAGTAAAAGACATATGTTCCTTCATTGGTTTTGTGAATTTCTATCACAAGTTCATCCCTGGCTTTTCGGATCTTGTAGCACCCCTCACACTTCTTACTTGCAAAGATGAACCATGAGCTTGGACCCCTCTTCAACAGTGAGCTTTTGACATCCTCAAAGCCGAGTTTTCCTCCGTGCCAGTTCTTGCCTTCCCTGACACTACTTGACCTTTCTCTCTGATGATGGATGCCTCGCTTCTCACTGCTGGTGCTGTCCTTCTCCAAACTGACTCCAACGGAGACCCTCATCCTTGCACATATTTCTCCAAAACATTTTCCCCCACTGAGTGCAACTATGACATTTATGACCACAAGCTTCTCACAGTTATCCTGGCCCTTCAGGAATGGCGTCATTACCTCCAGGAAACATCACATTCCATCACAGTCCTCACCGATCATTGTAACCTGTCCTATCTCAAAGACCCTCGCAAACTCTCTTGTCGACAAGCCCGTTGGGCCCTCTTCTTACAAGACTTTGACCTTATCTGGCAGGTCACTCCTGGATCTCATATGGCTCCAGCCGATGCCCTCTCTCAAAAAGACCATGTTGACACCTCCCTTGACAACACTTCCACTGCCATCATCTCTACCCCTCAGATCCTTGCTGCTTTAGATCTTTCTCTCTCGCAAGACATTTACTCCTCCTCCTCGTCTGATCCCTTAGTCATCCATGTGCTACAAGGTCTTCAAGACAGCTCCCCTCTTTTCCCCTGCTCCTCTCTTTCTGATTGGTCCTTTGACAATGGACATCTCTACTATCGGCATCATCTATATGTTCCTCCCTCATCTCATACTTCATTACTCTATTCTCTTCATGAATCCCCTACCTCAGGTCACATGGGATTCTTCTGCACCAAAGCTTTACTAGAACATGACTTTTGGTAGCCTGGCCTTTCTACCTTCGTCAAATCCTACATCTCCAGTTGTGCTCTTTGCCAACAGTCCAAAGTCAACACACACTCCACTGTCCCTCCTCTCTCTCCCATTTTGTTGTCCTCCTCCTTGCCTTTTAAACAGTTGTCTATGGACCTTATCACTGACCTTCCCCTCTCCACTGGCTTTGATAGCCTACTGGTTGTGGTTGACCATGGGCTTACAAAGGGGATAATTCTCATTCCCTGCCATAAAACTATTGACATGGCAGGAGTAGCTTGGTTTTTTCTTGATCATGTGTTCAAACAGTTTGGTCTTCATGATTCCATCATCTCTGATCGTGGTCCACAGTTTGCCTCTGCATTTGCTAGAGAACTAGCATGTCTTCTACATTACAACATCCATCTCTCCACAGCCTACCACCCTCAGACGGACAGTCAAACTGAACAAACCAATCAAGAGATAGAAACATACCTATGCATCTTTTGTATGAATCAACCATACACATGGTCCTCATTCATCACCACTGCTGAGTTCCATCACAATTTGTCTCCTCACTTCTCCACTAAAACCTCTCCATTCTCTCTGATGATGGGATACAAACCTCACTCCTATCTCCCTCTTGGAAAGACCTTCCTTTCCACATTAACCTCCTGGCTATCCCTCCTTGAGGAATCCTGAAAGGAAGCACTCGCCATCCATGAGTCAGCTAGATGACTTATTGTTACGCGGAGCGCACCTTCTAGGACTAAGGTCAAGAGGGCCGACAGCAGGACACTCACGAAGAGGTACAACTCAGCTGTGGCGAGCGACAGAGACTATACGTTCCTAGGAACGGACTGAGGACGAGGGATTCGAGGAGTGACACGAAGATGCGTGTATAGCGCAGACTAAGCGTAAGGAACATACAGGATGACGGACGGGTATTTATACAGGGATACGTGTAAGCGTAGAACTGTATGGAACGTCAAAGAACAAAGAACACGTAAGCGTAGAACAAAGGACGCGTAAGCGTGGAACTCTATGGAACATCGAAGAACAAAGGATGCGTAAGCGTCGAGCGAAAACAAGTAAGCAAGAATGACAAAGAGAAGGGCGAAGTCTAGACACTATGGACGTATACCCAAGTGCTGCTCACCAGTACCAAGAAGTGTTCGTAAAAGAAGTAAAACATGCCCCAGATGGGAGAACAGCGTTGACAAAGAATAGAAAGACAGAAGACATGAGGATAAAGGCAAAGAATCGTAACATTACCCCCCTCGTACGTTCGAGCCCCAGGCTTGAATACCCAAGTTTTAGGCAGATGGCAGAGACGGTCCAGTATGAATGGCAGAGGCTTGTTCGACCGAGAGATGCTCAAACGGACAGTCGTCAAGGATGTGACCAGGACGGTCGCAGCGAGAGCAGATGCGGGTAGGGCAGAAGCGAGGTCCGTGTCCCCAACGTTGGCAGGCACTGCATTGAGTGGAAAAACAGCAGCGAGCGGGATGGCCAGGGGCAAACTTAAGACAGGACGAACATCTATACGTGGGGCAACTGTCTCAGTAGTGACCCAGACGATGACAGTGGTAACAATGAGTGGAGGCAGTGGCGGAGAGGAGCACCAAAGGAGACTTGACTGTCTGGATGTCGGAAGAGAGGATGGTTCGGCTGTCCCCAAGACGATGGAACGTGATGTGTTCTCTGATGCGAGCGAGAATGGCTCGATCAATTTGGTAGCTGTCTGCGGAATAAGCGTCGTCTGCTTGAGTTGGGGTAAACGTGGGGAGAAGAGGGGGAACGACAGGGAGTGGGGGTGGAGAAGGCAAGGGATCAACGGGGAAGACTGGAGGAGAGGAAGAGGAACGATCTTTTAAGGAAACGAGGTACTGGTGGCGAGCTTCCTGGGACAACGAAAGAAAAGTGGGATGGAAAATTGGGAAAGTGAGGCGAGGGTCGAGTCGTTCAATAAAGGAAGCAAAACCGTAAAAGTGTAACGTAGAAAGAATGCGTTCTGGAATGCGAGCAAGAAGCATTCGAAGGGGAACTCCATAAGCTGGAGGCAAGTCCAGTGGAGCAATGCGAAAGTGGTAGTTCAGGGCCAAAATGGAGTCATAATAAGTGCGTACAAGCTCCTGTGACACCGTGTCTCCTTGGTATAGTGGGTCCGCCTCAATGGTGTGGACGAGGGTGGGTTCGGTGAGGATGGCGGCGTAGAGCGTGTTGATGGACGAAGCAGGAAGAAAGGTAGGATAAACAGGAATAGACGGCTGAGACGAGGAATCTATAGTAGAAGAGAGAACAGAGGGCGAAGAGGAACGTTGGGAAGACGACATTGTGAATGTAGCGAAGTAAAGGCGAGAGGGCGTTGAGGATAAGGGTGGCGTATGAGAAGAGAACTGGGTCCATTGTCTATCGTAGAGAATGAGATCTCTTATAAGCAGAGAGGATGGAACGTGCATGACGGAGATTGCTCTCCGGTTCCCACGTATTCTCGGGAGCAGAATAACCCTTCCATGCGGTCAGGTACTGATAGCGGCCAGGGGAGCCCTTGTGTGCGAGAATTCCCTCGACTTCGTATTCTTCTTCGCCTTCGATGACGTCAGGTGGTGGCGTGGAGAACGAGGGGCCATGTGCTTCAGTGCTGCGGAATGGAGATAACAAGGAGGCGTGGAAAACATCATGGATTTTCCATGAGGATGGAAGGCGGAGACGGTAGGTGAGCGGGGATAAGGCTTGAGTAATCTCGAAAGGGCCCAATCGTTTGGGTGCGAGTTTCCTAGAGGGGTATGGAATGCGGAGGTTTGTGGCTTCCAGCCAAACCTTATCACCTGGTTTCCAGGGGACAAAGTGGCGCGTGGAGTGCTGGGTCATGAGACGTCTGGCTGACTCATGCGCAGCGAGAGCCTCTTTTCGGGAATCCTCGAGGAGGGCTAGTGAAACAACTGCTTACCAGTCCAAGCTGGAAGCGCGTGTTTTTTAGAGACAAGGAGGCTTGAACTGAGCAGGCAAGCTCGAGGAGGACAAGACTGGGTCCTCCAGCGAGTTGGGGGTGTCCCTTATATACTATTCTACTGTTTACATCAGTGTACACTACATCTATAGATATCTGA
>JBBPMG010000756.1:0-13606 GCA_038090195.1 Boletellus deceptivus | reverse complement strand
TGTCAAACATGTGTAGGCTGGTGATAGGGTATGAAGTCATAGGGGTTTAGCCCTGGGTCTAGGGATGTGATATGGTGGTCTAGGCTACCACCTGTGTACCATGAGGCATTATGAGTCAAAGTGACTCAGACTGGTTCTGGACTCGTTCTATGAGCCATGAGGATGTTCTAGACCTGCTAAGACCGAATGGGAAATAGCTAACCGTTGGTTGATGAATATAATGAATGTACCCATAGAAAATCCATAGCATATTCAAATGAAGCCGGAAAAATAAGGAAAAATACTAGAAAAATGCGGAAAACTATGTAGAAAAATAGGGGAGTGTAACACCTCCAGACCACCTGTGACCATGAGAAAATGTTCATAATCATAATAGAAAATACCAGAAATAGTGGAGTGACATGGACAAAGTATAGAGAGAAGAAAGATGTGTGGATATGAAGTAAAAATTATAATATTACCCCCTTTGTAAACTCGAGCCTCAGGCTTGAGTACCCATGTCTTAGGTTGATGAAGAAGATGGCCCAGCATAGATGGTAGTGGCTTGTTCAGCTGAGTAATACTCAAATGGACAGTTGTCAAGGACATGACCAATTCCATCACAACGGGAGCAGGTGCAAGTGGGACAGAAGCAAGGTCTATGTCTTCAATGCTGGCACAGACTACACTGCATAGAGAAACAGCAGTGAGAGGGATGGCCAGGGGCAAACTGATGACAGGAAGAGCAGTGATACAAGGGGCAATTGTCTTGGTAATGACCCAGACAATGACAGTGGTAGCAACAAGTGGTGGCAGTGGCAGGGAGGTGTACCAAGACAGACTTGACTGTTTGTACATCACTGGAGAAGATTGTCTGTCCATTTCCAAGGTGGTGGTAGGTGATGTGCTCCTTGTTTCAAGTAAGAGTAGCTTGGTCAAGGCAGTAGCCATCAGTGGAGTAGTCATCATTTGGTTCAGTGGGAGTGGGCTCTGGAGCAGAGGAGATTTGAGTGAGTAGAAGGGGCAGTGATGATATAGAGGGAGCAAAAGAGGGAGGAAAGCTAGGTGGTATGGGGCAGCTTTCTATGGAGGAATGGTAGTGGTTGTGGGTGTCAAGAGGTAGGGCAAAAAAGATATGATGAAAAACTAGATATATGAGGGCCAGGTCAAGACACTCAACAAAGGTAGAAAAGCCATATAAATGTAATGCAGTCAGAATACATTCAGGCACATGATTGATAAACATGTGGAGTGGGAGGCCAAAAGCAATGGGTAAATCAGAAGGAGCAGAATGGTGGTGGTATGATTGAATTTGAGAAGTGTCAAAAAAGGTGTATACAAGTTCTTGGGAAACTAAATCCTCCTCATACAAAGAGTCCAGAGTCCACTTCCAAAGCA
Source organism: Boletellus deceptivus (assembly GCA_038090195.1). Taxonomy (NCBI): domain Eukaryota; kingdom Fungi; phylum Basidiomycota; class Agaricomycetes; order Boletales; family Boletaceae; genus Boletellus; species Boletellus deceptivus. Next base: position 12,229 of record JBBPMG010000756.1, on the reverse strand, counting down.
TGGACAAGGGTGGGTTCTGCAAGGATGGCAGTGTAAAGAATATTGATGGATGATGCAGGAAGATATGTAGGATAAACAGGACATGATCAAAAAGATAAGGGTAAAGTAGTAGAGGGACGAGAAAGAGACAAGGCAGAAGACTGGGGTGAAGACATGGTGGCTGTAGCAAAAAAGAGGAGTGAGAGCATTGAGAATGATGGTGTAGTAAACAAAGAGGGCTGCCATTGTTTATTGTAGAAAATGAGACTTTTTATAAGTGGAGAGGATAGAATGTGCATGTCAGAGATTACTTTCTGGTTCCCAGGTATTTTCAGATGCTGAGTAACCCTTCTATGTGGTCAAGTACTGATATTGGCCAGGGGAGTCCTTGTGTGAGAGAATTCCCTTGACTTCATATTCCTCTTTGCCATCTATGACATCAGGTGGTGGAGAAAGTAAGGGCAGACCATGTGTTTCTGTACTGCAAAATGGAGATAAGAGGGTAGCATGGAAAACATTGTGGATTTTCCATATGGATGGCAGGCAAAGGTGGTAACTGAGTGGAGATAGTACCTGACTAATCTCAAAGGGGCCTAGATGTTTGGGAGTGAGCTTCCTAGATGGGTATGGGATGTGGAGGTTGGTAGCTTCCAACCAAACCTTATCACCAAGTTTCCAGTGTTACAAGCACTCCCTTCAAGGCATTGATTCTTTTCCTTTTTCTCTATCTTATCTTATCAGGTCGATCATGTGACCTTATCTTATCTTATCACAGACGATTATCTTATCTTTAGATTTCTGTTCTATTGGATGGTTGACTCATCTGCTATGATTCATTTTCCCATATGACTCATACACCCTATGTCTCATGACTTATCATGACACACTCTTACTCATGCTTTTTCCATTGACTCATCTTATTTACCTAATAACCCTTCACTCTATTTACCCTATTTAGCTATTTGTACAAATGTGTACAAACACTTAGACATGTATATAAACCTGAGGCTCAAGCCTGGTAACCCCAGTCTTGAAGTCTTTGAACTTGATCCTCTACCTTCTGTTATGCATACACATAGTCCTAGCTGTCGAGCACACTTCAGTAGTAGTGCGAGACTAATAGCAATTTGGTCTCACTATCCTTCCTGTCAGTAGGACTTGTAGATGGCTAGCAACTATGCGTAGATTGCATAGAACTAGTTGGGGAAAAGTACTGTACATGGACTCATATAAATACTCGAGTATTGCTGTACCAACTGGATATAGTAGTACCCCTTCTAGTAGTTGGAGTTACTTGATATGGAAGTTGGGGAAACACAGTGCAGCAAGAGATACACCATGGGAGTGGTAACGTCCAGATGTGGAAGTGTGACCTCTATAGTACAAATAAGGAAATGGATCTCACAGAATAGTCAACAGATCTAGCCATAGTGGTAGAGTTTCGTCATTAAGGGGAATTACCGTGTCTGGTGAGGTGAATGAGTTGTCTGCATAGGGGGATGGGAACACAGGGGAATTTGTGGTGTCTGAGAACATAGCTGCCGAACGAAGGAGTCCATAGGAAACCATAACATTACCCTGTTCATTGCTCTGTGGCACCTGCTCAGAGTACCTCAGTGGAGATGGATGAAGGGGTAGGTGATCCATCCATTGAATTATTGAGGTTGGTAGATGTTCAGTTGTAGGTGGTGGCCTCAGTGCATGCTGCTACTCCATGTCCAGATGTGCTGCAGGTAGTGCAAAGTCTGAGGAGACAGGCATATTGTGGATGTCCTGGAGCAGATGTGTGGCAGAGTGGACATGTGTAGTAGACACAGTCAACATGGTAGTGATTGAGTGACCCACATTGGTGACAGGCAGCACACCTTCTACATTACGCTAAGATCATTGGGGAATTCTCCTTGTTGGTCCCACTTCCCTCCCTGCCGGTCAAGTCCAGTTGTGCTCCAAGAACTCTGGCATGGGTGGATCTGCTTTTGCATGGTTGGGGAGGTATCTGTGTTGCAGAAATGGGATTGGGTGGTGGGGTGGAAGGGACAAGGGTTGCGAAGTTGACTGTCAACATCAGAACAGGTAAGGGTTCTGGTGATACTGAGTGTGGTATGATAGGAATAGAGAGGCTGTGGTCAGGGTGTCTGGCCTGGTCTACCTTGTGGGTTGGTGTGTCGTACCCATAGTACTCTCAGTATTCATCATCGAAGAGGAGGACTAGATGAATTCTCAGGACAGGAAGATAGAGATGTTTCAGAATTCAATATATCAGTCTGAGTAACCCTGCAGCCTCAAATAGCTTGAAGAGTGTAGTCCAAGCTCTTCTCAAATGAGTGATGCTGTGGCTAGTAGAGATGTGGTGGGGTAATCCCAGCTCTTTGATGGTTCACAAGGAGGTGAGTAAGTCAACTGTCAGGTGGCGAGTGTGAATGTAGAATAAGTATAGGCAGAGGACAAGAGGAAGAAAAATATCAGCTTCTAGTTGGAACAGCCTTTTGAGTTCAAGGACTACTCTGGGGGAATCTAAAAGATCAAAGATGAACCTCATGATGTGGTTATCAGTTAATTGATCAAGTCAGAGTTGAGGGCATTCCTCTAAGGTAGGAGGAATAGTAGGGTCTGCCATTTATATTCTAGGTTTGGCAGTGGGGGAGAAGGAAGGCATGTATGGTAAATTTTGAAATGTTAACTGTAAAGGACGAAGTTGAAAGGGAATAGAAGAAAGTGTTCTATAGCATGAAGATGGGAAGGAATCTTGAAAAAGGAATATTTGTGTATTTAGAAGGGCCTCATTTTCAGACTCACCACCCTGGATTGGCATTGCCAGTCCAGCCTCTGTTGGTGACATCCTCCCCAGGAAATGTCACTGAAAAACCCCAAGTCTGTGTGGCTCAGGGTAATTCCTGTGGCTAGATGGGGTCAGGAAGTCCATTGTCTGATAGTGATGGAAGTTGGGGTGGAGTGGCTACGATGACAGCATAGCACATGTCGTTTCATAGACTGATGATGTGCCAGTGGGAGTCCCAAACACAAAGGCCTAGTAGGAGAAAGGGAAGGAAAATGAAAGCGAAATAGAGGACTAGAAGGATGAAAGCAGGAGTTGGGAGAATAGGAATCAAGGACATTCTAACTATTTGTATGGTAGGGGTTTTCCTTCTAGGCAGGGTGTCTTTGTTGTCTGGTTGGGGGGAAGTCCTTGGGGTGAGTGGCTTTATATGCATTTAGTAGTTGGTATACCCCTGTTAGGTTCCACTCCAATTCCCAGGTATTCTCTGCTGTGGAGTATCCTTTCCAGGAGACTAAGTACTGTCTTCAGCTGGCAGTGCCTTGATAGTTTAGGATTTGTTGGACCTCATACTGGTCTTCTCCTGTGATGACATTGGATGGCAGATTGATGAAATTGGGGCCATGTTCTGCAGTTTCTCAATAGGGAGATAGTAGGGAGGTGTGGAACACTGGATGTACCTTCCATGTGGGAGGGAGCTGCAATTGGTAAACCATGGGAGAGATAACCCTTTTGATTTCAAATGGGCCCTCCTGTTGGGGTGCTAGTTTGTGAGAGGTGTATCACATTTGAAGGTTTCTGTTGTCTAACCAAACCTTATCACCAACTTTCCAGGGTTTGAATTTTGATCAGATACATTCTGCCATCTGTTGTCTGGCTACATGATGGGTGTGCTATGCTTCTTCCTGGGCCTTTTTTAGGAGAATGAGGCATTCTTCTAAAGTGAGGAGGAAAGTTTTTCCAAGAGATGGGTAAGCTCAGGGTTCGTATCCCATCATGAGAGAAAAAGGGGTTTGTTTGACAACTGAGTGTACTACAGCATTGTGGGAGAATTCTGCCATTGGGAGGAGTTCCAACCAGATATGAGGGTTTCCTTGACAAAAGATGTGTAGGTAAGTTTCCAATTCCTGGTTTACTCATTCTGTTTCCCCATTGGTCTGTGGGTGGTAGGTGGTGGAGAGAGCAATATCATAATTGAGGAGGCAGGTGAGTTCTTTGGCAAAGGCAGAGGTGAATTGGGAGCCTCAGTCAGAGATGTATTTGTTATGTAAACCAAATCAGGGAAAGACTTTCTGGAAGAATAAGGAAGCAATGCCTTTGACATCAATGTTTTTGGTACATGGGGTGAAAATTACCCCCTTCATAAGGCTGTGGTTGACCACAACCATGACAGAATCAAAACCAGCAGTTAGGGAGAGATTGGTGATGAGATTGATGGAGATGGACTGAAATGGATGAGTGGCAGTGCTGGTAATGGGGTTTGCTGGGGGAATAGTCAGATGTGTGAGAACTTTCAACACTTGACAGGTAGCACAGCCAGAGATGTATTTTCACACAAAACTGGAAAGTCCTGGCCACCAGTAATTGCATTACAACAGGTGTAAGAGTCAGAAAAAGCTAGTGTGTCCTTCTGCACCAGAAGTGTGAATGGAGTGAACCAAATCCCACTGTGTGGACTCCAGGATGTAAAGGCGTCCTTTGAAGTAAAGTGACCCATTGTCAAAATGCCAATCAGTGCAAGTGACGTGAGGGAGGATGGATTTATCTTCAGCTAGGGCTGTGAGTGCATCAACAACAAAGGGGTCAGAGGGAGTGGATTGAGTAATTTTCTTTTGGAGGGCAAGATCTAATGTGCAGATAAACTGTTCTGCAGGGAGAAGGGTAACATACCTATTGTCAGATTTGGTATCTTCAATTGAGGAGTGGAAGAATGCATCAGCTGGGGCCATACCTGATCCTGGGGTGTGTTTGAAGACAAGATCAAAGTCCTGAAGGAACAGCATCCAGCACGCTTGCCATCAAGACAACTTTTGGGGTTGGTGGAAATAGGTGAGGTTCTTGTGATCTGTTAGGATGGTCACCTGATGTTGTATTCCAGTGAGGTAATTCCGCCATTCCTCCAATGCTTGGATTACCACTAGTAATTCCCGATCATAGATGTTGTAATTCTGTTCCTCAGGGGAGAAGGTTTTCAAGAAGTACATGGTGGGGTGAAGATCCCTGTTGGTATCGGTTTGCATTAGGATGGCCCTGCACATGACTAGGGAAGCATCTGTCATGACAAAGAATGGATTTTCAACTTTAGGGTGTTGGAGAATCAGTCGGGTGCAGAATGTCTGTTGTAAGGCAAGGAAAGCTTTTTGACAGAGGTTGGTCTAGTTCCATGGCACTCCCTTCTTAGTTAGGTTGTGTAGTAGTTTGCAAATCTTGGAGAAGTTGGGAATAAATTTTCGATAGAAGTTGCAGAATCCAAGGAAGGAGTGGACAGCCTTTACCAATCACAGGGGTGTCCATTTGCTGATGGCTTTCAATTTGACTGGGTCAAGGGTGATATGCTCTAGGTGAATGATCATCCCCAGATATTCTACTTCCTTGACATCAAAGAAACATTTGGAAAGTTTGAGAAATAGTTTATGTTCTCTCATTTGCTGTAGCACTCATTGAGTCTGCTAGTGATGGAGGGTTAGATCCCCATTGGCATGAATGATGAGGTCATCCATATAGATCAATAACCATCCTTCCATGACTATATCTCGAAAGATGTCATCCATGAGAGCCTGAAATGTTGAGGGGGAATTGCAAAGGCCAAAGAACATTACGGTGGGTTTGAAGAGACCAAATGGAGTGATAAACATTGCTTTCCACTTGTCTCCTTCCTTAATCTGGACATTGTTATATTCCCATCATACATCAAATTTAGTAAAGACAGTAGAGTTTTTCAGTTGATTGATCAGTTCCAAGATTAAAGGGAGAGGGTAAGCATTCTTGATAGTATGTTGGTTGAGATAGTGATAATCTTGACAGGGAGATAATCCTCCATCTTTTTTCTGTACAAAGAAGAAGGGCGAGGCTTGTGGGGATTTAGAGGGTTGTATTTTTCTGGACGCAAGATGTTCCTCTACAAATTCTTTGCAGGCTACCAATCCCTTTGGGTTCAATGGGTATGCTTTTGTCACCTTGGATAGGAAGTCATGCATGACATCTATAGCATGGTCATAAGATTGTTTCAGTGGTAATTCTCCTTCCATGGGTTCACCAAATACGTCAGAATAGCTTTGGAATTCTTTTGGTAATTCTGTGCTTGTCAATGTCATTTTTTGTGCTAGCTTGGTGGAAAGGGTTGCTTTAGTGATGGAGAGGTGATTGAGCTCTAGGTACCTCATAAAGTAATGCTATTCTGTCGGATCAGTCTTTTTGATATGGGGTGGTACCTTTACTGTTCCAGTCACCCAGTCTATTATGGGGTTTGCTTCCTGAAGCCAAGTCATTCCCAGGATTACTTGTTCTTTTCTACAGTCCAATACTAAGAATTGTTGTGTTTCTTCCTCTTCTCTGATGTATAAGCGAAGGGTAACTGCATGTTGAATAAGTCCTCCTTGATTTGCAGAACCATCTATGTTGTTTGCTACATATGGTTGTGGTAGTCATTCTAACTTCCACTGGTTGGCCCACACTAGATGCTTGTGGACGAAGCATCCAGTAGTCCCGCTATCAACAAGAGTGGTTACAGCAATAGGTTGGTTCATCCTGTTTTTGCTTAGGCGAATTGGGAGTTTGATTGCTCTAGAATTGATTCCTAATACAAAGACAGGAGTGAGATTCTGGGAAGACACAGCCATTGCTTCTGTCCTCCCCTTTAAAAATCTGTTTCTAAAGTTATCCCTCGGATTTCTTGTTCTTTGTCAGGGGTAGTGCACACTTTGAGGATGTGAAGTAACTCATTTCATGAAAGGTCACTGTTCTGGATAAATTCTCCCAAGGCATCCATAGATGTTTGGGCAACTGTTGCCTGTGGTCGAGTCCTTGTTTGGAGGTGATGTCCTCCTTTCTTATGGTTGCTGGAGCAACATCCCACCTGATAACATATGAAGCATTTGTTGTTTTATATGTGTTCCACTCTTTCCATGGGGGTGAGTCAGACATTGTCAATATCCATGGCATTTGGGTCTTGGGAGGGAACTGATCTCAAGGAGGAGGTGAATTGGATGTAGTGGGTTCGCTCTCTGATCTTCTTTAGTCTCTTGAAGTCCTTGTCAAAGGTGTGGGCTCTTTTAATCCAATCCTTCCATCTTTCAGGTTGAGGATTCAAAGTCACCATAGTATTGGCCAGTTTGCCATCTACTCCTCTGCAAAGAACATTGATGAGAATATCATCATGATCTTCTTCCAATCTGCTTCAATATACCTGCAGTTCTAGCACCATGGCATAGGAATCAAAACTTCCTCTTTTGAGTCATTGGGGAATGTTCCATTCTTCAGAATCGGAGAAGTCACTCTGTTTAAGATCATAGATGGCATTTCTAGCACATTCTTTAAGTCCAGATGGGACAAATGCTGTGTGAAAAGTAGCTATGAAGTCATTGTAAGTGGAATCCAGAGCCTTGTTGTACCAGCTTTTGGTGAATGCCACCCCTCTGCCTTTGGTGAGCTTATTTAGGCATGTGAGGATCATAGCTGGTTCATTCTTCTTATAGATGTGGTCATTGATTGTGAAGTAGGTGTTCATCAACATAATCCATCACTCAGTGTCTTCTTTCTGTCCTGAGAAATCCCCAGGGAGAGCTACACAGAGTTCTCCCTTTCTTTCATCTTTATTTCCTGCTGTGGCATCAGCCATTTCTTCATCATGATCCAAGGGCTCAGAAGGTTCCAAGGCTGGAGGTTGGATATGGATTTGAGGGGAGGGTAGTGGTGATGGGTGTGATTGTTCTTCTGTGGTTACTACTGGTGTGGCTGGTTGCACTGGGGCTAACAATGAGAAGGAAGGTTGTCTCCTTCTTAGTGGGTTTGCAGCAGGGGAAGGTCTTTGTTACGTTTCGCCCACTATACTCGATGGACACTATTACTTTTTCCTTTTTCTCATGATAGACACTACCCACATCCACCCAACCGGATGCTTACTCTTTCTTCATACATGTACATCCAATCCTATGGAACATTAGTCATACTTACTTATGCCTTGTCCAATCCAACTTGGACTTCCTTTTCATTTCCATTTCACTTGGTCATCTTGTATACAATAAGCCTGATCAGACTCAGACGATGATTCCCTTTCTTGATTTCTCTTCATCCTAAGATTTCCTTTTCCTTCATACGTACTGCTTGGTCCATGCACATTCCTTATGAGTATATAAGACCTCACTTTCCATATCGTGTACTCCAAGCTAGTCTTACTTGAATCTTAGTTTCATTCCCTTGAACCTCATTGGACTTTGCTCTTGCTTGGTCCTCCTCATCACCTCGACCCAATTGGCTCCCTAGCACCATCAGTACACCGAACCCTTGAGGAGTAGCTAAGCCCTCTCCCTTACAGCCCTACCCTGAACCTGTTCAACTGACTACGTCATTGATATACAGAACCATTGATCCATTGACCCATTGTTGAAGCCCTTGAGTCTATGCTTGTCACTACCTGTGCCAAGTGTAACAAAAGACTAGCTTCTCCTCTGGCCTGTATTCCAGCAGAGCCCTCCCACTGTCACCATTGATCCCTGGAACCCATTCTCCTGTCACAGTCATCGCCATTGGTGCACACCTCCTCCAGAACTCTCTGACTCCGAGCCTGAGCGAGCTATCACTCCTCAGGAAGACCTTGACCTCCTTGAATCCCTGAACCTACCCTCGATCCCCATCATCCCCAAATCCTCTGACGTCTCTGCTCTCACCCAGCAGCTTTCTTTACAGCTACAGGTACCTCAACAACAATCCCCATCCCCTCAATGAACCCCGACTATCCCCATACCCCCACCATCCATCACCATGACAACCAAGCCTACCAAGCTTCAGTTGAATACTCCAAAAGCCTACAATAGCTCCCTATCACTGCTGAGTTCTGGCTCAACTCCATCAGAACATACTTGCTCATTAACCAGGACTTATACAACACAGATGACAAGAAGGTTGGGTTTGCCCTCTCTTTCATGACCAAGGGCACTGCCAAGAGCTGGGCAGCAGTCCGCACTAGAACCGCCCTCAACACCGGATCCTTCAGTGCCTTCAAAGATTTCATCTTGGATTTTAATGGGACGTTCCTTAACACCCAGGCAGAGGCTGAGGCCACTACCTGGCTCACGAACATGTGCGTCTGCTTGGATGATTACCTTCCCAAGTACCTTGCAGAGTTCAAGCTCAAGGTTGTTGAGGCCAAGCTCAACAACACTGCTGATGCTACCACAATCATCCATTATCTTCATGCCGGCATTCCTCCTTGGCTCTTGGACCGGATCTATGGTCTCGATACCATTTCCATGACCCCTGAAAACTGGTACAAGAAGATTGACCAGTTTTACTCCTAGAAATGTTTTGCCACAGCCATAGCAAAACAACACAGCACTCGTACCCATGCTGTCTTCTCCCCCACAGTAACCACAAAACCCACCTTGACCCCTGCTTGTGATCCCAATGCCATGGACGTTGATCGCCTCACCCACCTCACTGACAAAGAACGGGACCAATATAGAAAGGAAGGATGATGCTTTAGATGTTGCCAGCTAGGCCATATGGCTAGGGAGTGTCTCCAGAATTCCCACTCTCCATACACCACCAACCCCTTCTGTACTTCCAAGGTTGCAGTTGTCAAGGGATCAGGTATGATAGAGGAGGTACATGATGATGAAACAATCTGAAGGCTGGGAGAGGAAGCTTTCAGGAAGGATTTTTAGTATGGAGGACTGTGTCGATGCCAGTATCCTCCACCAATAGTAGGCCAAAGAAATGGAACTCCTTGTATTTGCCAATCAAATTAATTGTTTCTCCACTTACTCTCAAAGCCATCAACACCACTGCCATCCTCAATTCTGGAGCCCAGATCAACTGTATAGACTGGGACTTCATAAAACGCCACAACATTCCCATCATTCCCCTCACCACGCCCTTCGCCATCCAGAATGCAGATACCTCCCTAAACATGACCTGCTGCTTTGAAGCGGTACTTTTTACACAGATCGGAGGAGTTACCCAATGGATAGCCTTCTATGTAATTAATGGAGGCAAGGAAAACATTATCCTAGGATTTCCTTGGCTTTGAGCCACCGAACCCACAATCAATTGGGCTGCCAATTGAATTCTCATCCCTCTCACCAAAGATAGGCCTTCCCTCTTGGAAAAGACCCAATGCAACAAAAGGACGGTATTCCTCACCAAAACCTCCCATCCTCCTCTGACTTCTTCACTCTGCAAAAACCCCCCCAATGAAACCACACTCAAACCTGAGGAACTTTCCAGGTTTCATCAATACTGCCAAACTGAGGATGAGGAGGCATTTACGGTACAAGCTCATCATCATGCCAAAATCTACCATATCCAGTGATTTGGATCTCGCTTTGCCAATGCTAAGGCTATGGCTAAGATTCGAAAGATCACCCTGTCTACTGAGCTAGCCATCCAAGCTGAGCTCGCCAAACCCAAGAAAACTCTTCCCCCGGAGTACTCTGACTTCACTTCAGTCTTTAGTAAAGAAGCAATGAACCACGTTCCCCCATCTTGACCTTATGACCACGCTATCAACCTCAAGGAGTCCTTCATCCCTAAAGTTGGTAAACTCTACCCTCTGTCTGCTGAAGAAAAGAAGGCTGCCGAGGCCTTCATCGACAAAAATCTTGCATCTGGAAAGATCTGGCCCTCCAAGTCCCTCCAAGCCTTGCCCTTCTTTTTCGTTAAAAAGAAGGATGGTGGTCTCCATCCCTGTCAAGATTACCGGTACCTGAACGAACATACTGTTTGAGATGCATACCCTCTTCCCCTAATCTCTGAGCTGATCAACAAGCTCAAGGATGCCAAACTATTCACCAAATTTGACATTCAATGGGGATATAACAACATTCACATCAAGGATGGAGACCAATGGAAAGCCACGTTCATCACCCATCAAGGTCTTTTTGAACCCATTGTCATGTTCTTCGGCATGACAAACTCTCCCCCGACTTTCCAGCACTTCATGATAGACTCTTTCAGGGACATGATTACTGAAGGATGGTTGATCATTTATATGGATGACCTCCTCATTCACTCTGATGATGATCAAGCTATTCACCAAGAATGGGTATGACGAGTTCTCCAGCAAATGAAGGAACTTGACCTCTACTTAAAGCTTGAGAAGTACACATTCCATGTGAAAGAGGTGGACTATCTCGGGCTTGTGATCAAACCTGGATCCCTCGCTATGGATCCTACCAAAGTAGCCGGTCTCAAGGACTGGCCAATTCCTACCAAGGTGTGCAATGGTCGATCATTCCTCGGCTTTGCCAATTTCTATTGTCGCTTTGTTCCCCACTACTTGGACATCGTGTGACCCCTCCTTGACCTTACCAAGAAGAATCAACCCTGGGCTTGGACTTCTACTTGCCAAGCTGCCTTTGAGGAACTTAAGGGCATTTTTACTGCTCAGCCGGTTTTTCAACTTCCTGATCTCTTCACTCCCTTCGCCATCTCCACTGACACCTCTAAATATGCATTGGGAGGAGTTCTCCTTCAGCACAACGCTAACCACAAGTGGCAGCCGTGTGCTTACCTTTCCCAGACATTCAGTCCAGCCGAATGAAACTATGACATCTATGATTGAGAACTTCTTGCAGTCATGCATGCTCTTGAAGCCTGGCGCCATTATCTCCTTGGTGCTCTCCACCCTGTCCAGGTCTTCACTGACCATAAAAACTTAACGTATTTCTAGCAACCCCAGAAGCTGAATCATTGCCAAGCATGGTGGCTTCTAGATCTCGCAGACTATGATCTCTAATTCTCCCACATCCCCAGAAAGGATCTCTCCACCCCCAATGCCCTCTCTTGCCATCCTGACCATATTCCTGAATCCAACACAGACAATGAAGATGTCACCCTTCTTCCCAACTCTCTCTTTGTCAACTTAGTGGACAAAGAACTCTCTGATAAAATAGTGTCTTCCTCCTCCTCAGACCCCCTTGTTCTTGACGCTCTCCATGCCCTCCCTGGTGAACTCCCCACTTGGTTCTGGTCTCACTTATCAGACTGGAAATTTGAAGCGGGTATCCTCATGTACCAAAACTGGGTATATGTCCCTACCAACACCAATCTACACTGCTTAATTGTCTCATGGCACCATGACCACCCTGTTAACTTTGTGATTGTGCATTTAGGACCTTTTATTAGGTTATTCTATTTAGTATTCTCAGCCACATTGTGGCAAGATTGTTTGCAATTGTTTCTCACTTTAGACTTAGTGTCGGAGTCTGCTGTTTCCTTTTCTTTAGTCTCTGACAGCAGACTCCAGGTATGTAGCCA
>JBBPMG010000755.1:0-13629 GCA_038090195.1 Boletellus deceptivus | reverse complement strand
GGTTGGCTTTAGCGTCCGAACAGCACAAATCAAGCCTCTGCGACTCTGACACCGCCTGATAATCATAATGATTCAAAGCCAGCGACACTATGACAAAGTACCAGTCGCCCATCCTGTTGCACACGGAAATCGCACTCACGGATTTCAATTTTACCCCCTACCTGGAGCATATCACAAGGTGGGCATCAAATCAAGACGAACACGTTCGAGCGAATGAAAAACGCTATCGGTAAACCCTCCAACCATTATGATTGGTACTTCCCACTGATAGACAGTGATAGTCCCACTGGCACGTACGCAACTCATCTTGCGCAATTAGATCCCACAGTCCGCTGTCTGGATCCAGAAAGCAGTACAAAATATTGTGGAAACAACGCAGCCTTGAAGGTTGCAAGGCCAGTTTCCAAACACGTTTTCAACGGTATCCTGTTAGCCATCAGGATGAACTGGATGGGGCACCGTGGTCAAACCTTGGTGACCTCTAGCAGCAGCGCTTCCCACGGTGATCATGCATTTAAATCCAGGAACGTGTGTGTAGTCTCGAGAAGATGGCTTATCGTGCTCCCAACAGTCCAAGCTGCGTTCAAGGGGGATTAATAGTTGTGTAGTGCCGTCGTCGATGTCAGAACACCGCTTGGCCACATAGGGAATTCGGGATCGTTTTTATGGCTGGCATACCACAGCGACAAGCGTCCAAGCCGTGGTCGTAGGTACATTGGGGAATGCCTCACTCCGTCGGGCACTTTGTGCCTTCTGACAGGTCGATTCGATTACATTCAAGTACCTCTCCCTGGTGTTTGCCGTTAGAACTTATCACTTGACCCGAGGTGGACCCTAGGGGTTCGGGGGTATTTCAGGCCGGCTCATGGCTGCGTCCGACGAGGCCAAGCAACAATCAATTGATCACCTCGCTTTCCCGAAAAGTGCCACTCGGATTCGCGGACCGAGAATATATTGGGTAAGATTGCTGTTTGTCTGGAGCCTGGAGCCCCCGCTTTACTCGTTTAGCTCCGCGCGCCAACGGCCATGCGGGATCCTTTTATCATCCAGCCAAATCACTGCTTCTTCTCTTACGTTTTTTAATATAGTTGTACTGAGCCACTACTTCCACCGCTCCCGAGAGTGCGGAAATTATAGGCGCACGTTTGTGGTCATTTAGTTCGTTTTGGATACCAAGGATCGGGCCTCTCTGATCGTTCGCCGCGGAAGACCCTACGAACCGATGCCGTTTCGGACCGGTCACATAATACTATTATCAACCACCCAATTACTAGCGATCCATGGTGCGGCCAACTTATCATCTGATGTGCCGCCATGCATACTCTAATGAGAGTTCTCCATGCAATTCGAAGGCATCTTTTGGCTAGAACCGTTCAAATTGTGAATTCGGCGCTCTGTCTTGCGCTCGCTCACCCTTAACAATGGTGAGGGCACGAGGTCTCCTATGTATCTCCCAATGCCTAAGTGCGCTTATTTGGCTCAATGAGTACACTACAGTCGACTCTGATGCAACGCATACCTACACCCCGTCACACGTGCATCTTTGGACACTTCAAGTGCCGGCCACCGCTGCATGACCTCCACGACAGCCCATACACCCCATAACCAATGCTCCGAGGTTGGTCCCGGGGGGTATAAGTTATAGCAGAGTGGATATTATGGCTGTCCACCAGTATGCTCTTCGTTGACTGGGACTGGGCTGTTGGAACGCTACGTACGGTGCGAGCAGGGACGGGTAAGGAAGAACGGGGGGGGGGGGGCGCAGTTTCGAGCCTGCGAAAGCTTTCATCAGGGGGGCTGCCGCTAGGCCGTTTATGGGACCAGCTACCAGTCTAATGCCCTATCAAGGAAATCCGCCATAGCCCTCTTCCAGAGAGGGGGGCTTGACTACCGGGTGGACTGGTTGCAATGTGAGATGCCAGACGAATGGGGAGGAGGCTTCCGCACAGTCCCGCAGATTGTGCGGGTGCCCGGGTCTCTTTCTGGGGCCCGTTTGCACTTCTTCGCTACCATGGGGTCCCCGTGGTGGGATCTTGCCACCGCGCGGTCCGCCGTCCGCCATCCACAAGGGGTTCGATAAACGACACAGAATGATGGCCTTAGGTACGATTACGAACTCCTGATGCCTTTAAAGTTATTTATGACATTCCCAATACGTGAGAACATCATTCGGTTCTTTTCAGGGTTTAGGTGCCGGCGTAGCTGGAGTTGGTATCGTGTCCACAGCAAGAGCGGGATACGATCATACGACTGGGTCACTGTGGCTGTTCTATTCCCTGCACGATGGAGGGGCTTCACTGGGTTAAAAACCCTCTGACCGACTGCTTGCCACACTCATTCCTCCGCAATAGATTCCCAAATGCAAAACAAGTATGCCTACTATTCTCCCACTCCTTTCGATGCACTCATCCATCTCCAGCTTCAATCACCTCATGGAACAGACACCCGTACTTCCTGTCGTGACTCCCGGACCAGTCTGCTTGTGCATTTACCCTAGCGGCGTATTATGTGGAAGAACCATTTCCACCGACCCGAAGCTCGCGTCCGTGCATATGCGCAAGGAGCATGATCTCCGGGGCGACCCCACGAAGAATAGCCCATGCCCGTGGCTAAACTGCCATTCGTGCGGCCTTCAGCGGCGGAATGTGATAAGGCACATACTCTCCGTCCACCTTGGCTTATTAAAGTGGACGTGTCCCATATGCTTGAAGATACTCTCCCGCAGGGGGTCCGCTCATAGGTGTCTCACCAATAGCGAAATGTCAACGCACGGGAAAGGTACGGCAGTCCTCCAACGACGTTCCGTTGTTTGATATATGGGCACAAGCGTTTTGAAGGGAAAGAAAGAACTGGACGGGCTGTGATGGCAAGCACATATTGTCGTGTGTGTGCTGTAATCTAGGAGGATGATATCCGGTAGCACAGTTATGGATGAAGTAGAGTATCTGATATGCTACCGAGACTACAAATTTGGAATCTTTTGAGCGCACATTTGGGACATTTCAGGGTGGGCAGTGAGTAGGATGACGTATCGGGACTTGCTACGAGGTAAGTATTTGAGTGCGAGCAAGGAGAAATGACCCAATTAGCGCATTCACAGGGAAGGGAACGGCGGGCAACCGAGAACGCACCCAGGACTGACAATTCGATCCCGACCGCGGCGTACTGGACCGCCGGGCCGAGTAATCAGGTTACATAATCAACGTTGGAAACGAGAAGAATGCACGTGAGAATTTACGTACAGGTATAGTAATTCGGCTTATCGCACCCTACAATCGTCACTCTGCATATGAATACTACCAACAAGAATAACCCGCAGTTACGAATGGATTGCTGACGTCGGTCTGGCCTCTGGCTGGCTTAGAAATCTCGGGATCGGCATTCACCCGGGTAGTGTATGTAGATGGTATGTGATACGTATTGCCTTACACGCACACACGACGAGAAAGAGAAGCAGTTGTATAGTATGACGGCATACAGCGGGGAGTTGTGGAAGAACGAGACTTGGGAAGAACGGCTAGATGTGAAAAATGGCAAGTTAACAATGTTATGGCCAGCGTCGGTCTTGTCTTCATCGTTGCAAGAAGTCGGCAAAGTCTCCGATACAACTCCCCCGAGGGCGAGGGAGCTTGGTTGACGAGATATGAAAGACGAGTTCAACCTGTTCATGTGCCTCTCTTATCAGCAGTATAGGGAGGCCCTCGTCCGATTGCCGCAGTAGGGCGTACATTTCTCAGGCAGAGGATTAAACAAAGTCGTTAGGATGGTGCCGCATCCTCTTGCTGAGAAACATTTTGCCATGAGGTTCGTTCCCTTTTGTCTTCCATCTTTTGAAAATGCCTTATAATAGATGCCAACCCCCCTCTGTCGACCTGATACTCTCAACAGGTATGATGTGGCCCTTATTTGGCTTTGATTGTCATAGGGCTCCGTTACCGGGCGTCTAGAGTGCGTCATGATCAGATGTATGAAACTCGGCATTGGATGGCCGTGGTGTTCAAACACTCATCCCTCCCCAGACAAGGGTTGCTCGTCGTCGAATCTGAGAGCGCTTAATACGAAAGAGCTGGAATGAGATCGAAAGGGCACTGCGGTGGGGATGCGGGTAATCGTATGATAGTTCGCATGGGCGCACCGGGTATCTACATATTATATGCGACAAAGGGACTCGTGGTACAACCAAATAGGAAAGGGGAAGGCAGGCATGGAGCGCCTATAGTAACAGAAAGGATAGCGTAGCGTTCGAGGTAAATGAAAATAAATCGAACGAGCAAAAATGAAATAGAAAGGCGGACCGTCCTTGGTAGCGATGGCCTTCGTGATCGACACGCTTTGATGACGCGGCTGTGCGTTCGTTGCAATGTAAGGCCGGAGGTGTACATGGAATCTCGAATTTTGAGTCCTTTTTGACAACCTCTGAATCACAGTGGATGACCGATTTGTTCTCTGGTGCCTACGAACTCACATCCAACCGCAAGAGTTGCAAAGGGATGACAGGCCGCCATTGAATGACCAAGTATCATTCAGCCGAGACAGCCTACAAAATGCGATAACAAGAGAACAGTCTCTTTCGGCTTCAAGCTCGATCCTTCTCATCGCAGCACTTATGTCGCGGTGGGCATCATCCTGACTGCCCAGAGTGGCAGGAGGGGATAGTGGCCATAACATCAAGGAGTGGGAAGCGTCAAGTCACGGAGGGGTCGGGAGAGTCACCAGGGTTGCAGACACAGATCATGCGCCATAACAGTCCTCCTTGCCTAAGCTTCGTGTTTGGGGTAGAATGTTGTCGATGAAAAAATGGCCGCTGCGTTGAGGTGCGGGTGGGGCGGTTTTTACTTTGGCCTGCGAGAAATGAGTACGCTTGTCGTTGGAAAGCAACACCAGGGAACATCTTTGCGGGATGCAGGAAAGCAAGCAGAAGTGTCTCAAGTCAAAGATCGATCCTGATTACTCTATTTCACACGACTTGTCGCGTGCGACATTTAATGTAGTTTAAGCGAAGCTTGAGCTTGCTAGTACCCCGTGCAAAGGAGCAGAGTCCTCTTCGGAGCTCTTATGACGGGCTCGACGCCATACGCTATTCGGTTGTCGCTCAGCATCCCAATCAGTTGACGACTGACCATTATCAGTCAAATTGAACTTATCCACCCTCTGCTACAGGTGGACAATTCACGACGCGGATCAAGAGATCTTCCCCTGGTGATTGGAGGTCGGGCAACGCCAACGCTAACGCCAACGCCAGACCTGGAATTAATTCCCGTGAGGCTGACAAATAACCAATCGACTTGCTTTGATTGGTTTCCCCTTCTTTAGTGAGTCTGTATGGGAAATACTGAGGTGAGTTTCTTCGGACTGTTATGTGGAAACTCGACATGCCCGTGCAAGCGTTCCACTAAGGTTCTCCGCCTTCCCGCCACCTGTCTTACATCAAGCTCTTCCTGTGTCCACTTGTCCTCAACGGCATGTATCGAGCGCAGTGGTACCCGGACCGGGTTATTGGAACCAAATTGTCCCACCCAAGTAGACACCTAGGCGCAGAAGGTGAGCCCATTTATATTTCTGCACTGCAGTTGGACTGCAGCGTGTGACATCACAAAGTCGGAAGGAGCCCTTAGTCCATCGTAACCTTACCTACATGATTAAACATCCATGCCAACTGTACACGGGTGTTAAATTTCATGTCATATTTGCCAATGTTTGAGCTCTCCAAACGCGGTGACCCTTCCAGTGCTGTCCCCCGGAGCCCCGGTCCCGGTTGTCTGCCAGGCTGTGCCAACCTTCAAGCTTTTTTTGGGCTCGGGTAGCGAACATGCGTACACTGTAACAAGAGATGATGACTTGCTCACGAGAACTTACAGCGCCGAACAGAAAAGGCGGAGAAATAAACATCCAAAATTCTCGTTTTGAAAACGTCATAATTTCCTTTGTATTGCGGGTTACCCTCCCCGGTTTCTAGAAGCTCCGGGGCTTTTCGACAACGCCGACTCAAACGACCCCCCGTGATAACAGTTATTCCGACACAAGCGTGCGGCAACGTTTGGCCGTGTCTGATCATTGATAGGAGCCCCACATCGTATTCTGCTCGTTACCACTTGAGGTTTTCTCTTTACTCTCGACAAAAAAAGACGACGACGAATATATGGGACATGGGAGAGTTTTGGAATAACAATTAGGTTTGTATCTGCTACTACCTGCTTCCAAGGCCCGTGAGTGCCGACCTTCCTAATGCGTCGCACGCTAGGGATGTGATTTGTCCGGTAACAATGCGCAACCTATTCAAACGCCCACCATCTCAGTTAGCATGGCGGGGAATGGGCCCGTGTGGGCACCGCTAGCCATCCACACCTTGGACAAACCGCATCTAGAGGGGAATACACGCCGGGTGTGGCTCCGTACATACACTGTGAGACTAGTCATTTTTGGAAAAGATAACAAGCGCCACCGTAGGCACCAGCCACCCAGGGATCGTGACATATCTGTCATTCCGGTGCCCAATGAGGATATGGTAGCTCAAGTTAAAAGCGGCCACAGACCAAACAGCTGACCCATTCCATCATGGCTACGCACTGGGAAGAAATACCCGAGTATGCCCATCCCTTTTATCCTTGTCCTTTTGTCCCCTCATCTACTCGCAGAATCGACCGTCTCGCTCGATGGTTACTGGTCCTTCTTGAGCCAACACCCTCACCAGTTTGTCATTGTGTCACCGAAGGCGAAATCTGCGGGGACACTCTGCCCACTGACCCGAGGCTTGCGTCTCTGCACTTGAGACACTCACATCGCCTCCAGGGGGACGGGAGGCAGACTCGGGCATGCCCATGGCAAAACTGCCACGCACCCCACCTTCAACAGCGGAGCGTCATAAGACACATCTTGACTATTCATTTGGGCCTGCTGAAGTGGACCTGCCCCCGATGCTGGAAGACATTCTCCCGCAAGGGGACCGCTCACCAGTGTCTCGTCCAGAGTTCCAACAACGACACTTTGCTGGATGGCTAAAGGTATGACGATATCCCACGCGACTCTTCTTTTTCCTTCCGTCTAACAGGAAGTTGACGCTGGTTATCTCGAGGCAATGAAATGAAATATTGAAGACGTACGTGTTTGGCCGTGATAAAATGCACCATCCGTCAGCGGCACCGATGACTTACAAGCTTCATTCAATTTGTTCTTGTTACCCACTATCTAGAATAGTGTTCATTAAAAGGACTTTCATGGCGCTTTCTCAGCTGATGGGTTTGATAAGGACGCATGCTTCTGTGATGGCAGGACATTTGATCCGTGTTAAGTCTCTCCGTGCCTGTCGGAGCGAGCGGGGATGGTATCCGTGGGACATTCCGTTTCTTTCAAATATGTATCGTGCTATCATCTCCTCCTATCTGCTCGCAGGCCCAGGAGAGAGACTGCCGGATAATTGTTGGCGGGCGAAATGTGACGTCTTGCACGTGTTTCTAGCAAGTGAGGATGGAGGCCGCAGTGGAGAGCACTTGCACGGCGTCCTCGAGTTACGGGTACTGTGCGATTCGGAGGAAGCGCGCGTGCTACGATGCACTTTCGACCTCTTTTTTCTTATTCAGAGCGTGGATACGATGGCGACTGGACGGCGGAAGTGCATCTCTGGCATTGGGTCGTAAGAAGGGGGTAAACGAAAGCGAGGGGTGGAAATCAGGCCTCAGACCCGTTGACGTCGGAGGGGTGCGTCAAAAATAGTGATGGTTGGATGGTACGAAATTTCCAGATTGATCAGAGCAACATGATCCAACCAGACTGCGCAGGCGGGACCCCGTGGGAATCGATCTGCAACCGGTCGCGTGGGAACCTCGATAACAAAGAGAGCTGAACCAGGTCTACGCCTGACCAGGGGAGGCATCAGAATAGTCTCTTGGCAACCATTTGCGTCCATCTCTTACCGGCGGGCTGTGCGTACAAGATCCGGACGAGATCACCTATCTTAGGTCTGCACCTTGGCGATGCAGAATAGGGACATGACATGGGCGAAACGGAAGGGCGGATGCTGGCCATCCTCGGCAAGTGAGTTCACGTCATCACACTTCTGCTCATTTAAACAATCTAGCAGCTCGCACAAGGACGTATTTGCGGCGGAATAGTTCCGTATGATCAACAACTGGCGGCCCGCAAGACGAAAAACCAGAATGAAGATGAGCTTGTGCATGGTAGACGATGCAGCGTGGAACTCATTCCGAGTTGGGGCAGTTTATTAGGGTCTTCCGTTTTTACTGTCGTCAGTTCTTCTGTCGCTGATCAGCGCCCACAGTTGAGGGCCGTGGTCGTTGATGAAGGTGTGTTCTATCATCACATTACTTGGCGACCTCCTGGGAACTCACCCATACCTACCTCCCAAGATCGTGTAAACAAACCACTTGTTAGAAGAAGTTCACGTTGCGTCTCCCAGGATCTGGCAAACGGCCTACCTGCCTGTCTGGATCAGCTTGTAGGTCGTTGCTAACAATAATGTTATCAAGAGATCCTGGAAGCAGAGTGCAAATGTGATGAAGATGCTAAACGCTGCGCCCATACTTCTATGGCTCATTTGTGAGCTGGTTGGAGTTCTGTGATATGACAGTGGCGCTTATTCGAACGCAGGCTTGGCAGGACCCATCCGTGGTGTAGACGGAATGGAGCCTGCTGAAAGCAGACTATAAGCCCCCTATGTGCCCTGGCGGGTCAAAGACGCGTTATTTCGCGATTGCACGAATTCGCTATCACCCTGAAGTGTGGCTAGGGAGATCTACAAAAATTTCAGACCTACTGGTAGGTCTAGATACGCACGAATACGTATGGGATGGGATGACGCATGTCCTGACTGCCCGAATCTTCGCAGCGAGGTTCCAGAGGACATAGTTTACCACTCGCCAGCAAACAGTTCCTGCCGTGTGTCCAGGAATAGGGCATAGCACTTCGACACCCCATTCCCATACCTGCTATCTTGTCTCTCGATCGTCCCATTTTCATGGAGAGGATCTGGTATTCCATGTGTTTGGTTGAGTTTTATCCGGAGTACGTGCTATTCCGTTCACCGCCGGTCGTGTTACTCTGCTGATATGCCCATCCTCCAGTCCGCAGTTCCTTCCTGCGGAAGAGGAAGTTGATTGTTGATGATGGCCAATTGGTGTCGTTGACAGAGTCGGAGAGGCGACATCCCCGGTATTTTCATGGAGATAGTGAGAGCGCGCGTCCGGACTAGTGCACATGAACGCTAGTAGTGGCCAAGAGTCCATTAAACTCTGAAGGAAGCAAGTGAGAGGGATAAAGAAAAGGAGAGCGTGAGCGATGGAGAAGCGAATAATGGCGGAAACTCGCGGTTGAGAAGAACGACGGGTAAAGAAGATGTATTCGGGAGGGAGGAACGAAGGAGATGTGACGGGATCCCCCTTGCAAGTGGCTCCTGGCAGTCCTCAGAAGTTTACTGATCCTTGCTTGCCACTGATAGATGCCCAAATCTCCTTCGTCATCCCATTAACTAACTGATTCTTGCGCCTGTTTAGCACCCTTCTGCTGGAGATCAGCCATTCGTAGTATAGCTTTTACTTTCCTTCTTTCCTTATTTGGAATGCTCGGACGATACGTTACACGCTCGCCTCGCGTCCACTTGTCCTTCAGTCGAATGTAAAGAGACTGGAGGTGAGCTCCAGATTCTATCCATACGATACAATAAGTCACTCTCACCCCGTTCGGTCCGACTCTCTCGTCCTCTGAAACCTAATCACCAGTGAATAAGACGATACGCACAATCTTGTTCACTTTTCGCACCTCCGCCGATTGATGGCTGATTGGTAGTGACAGAATTTTACGACTGAACCAAACGCCGCATCAAACTAAGCCCTACCTGCTGCTTCGACTTGGGCCTCCATATTATCAGGATTTCCCATGTACAGACGAGCCTCCTGGATATACCTCCGAGTGCGTGAATGAGTCGTTCGTTTTGATGTTGTCAATCTTGCCTATGCACTCACCCCTCCGGTGAATCAAGGGTGCACCAAAGAAGTCGAATCCCACTAAGCTGGTGATTATCGTACTATACTCATCTGACCATTGCGCACCATACAGCCCTCTCTCCGATGCCGCCACTACCTGACAAACATAGTATTGTTAAGATGCCGCGCTGAGGTATTACTCCGATTATGCTACACCCGTGTGCTAACAATTATGATGACATCGCGGAACAGCTCGCCTAGCGCTTGCAGCTGCTCATATCCAAGAAGACAGTCACTAGGCAGCACTAATCTTGACTTTGATTTTGTGGCAGGGGAACACGTTTGAGGGTCATATGGCTTCTGTCGTTTCTAGGCTGAGGACCTTTTTGGCTGTTCAAGCCTTTTACTGCTGCAGGACCTGTCCCGGTTGTCTCAGGATCGCTTGTTTTTTCTTCCATCCCAGGAGCGATCACTGAATTGTCGAGCCATGTCACGGTCTCACGCACAACGGACACCAACGGACATGCACAGGACTGGACCAAGAATGGATCAAAAGAGCTTGTCAAACCTTCAGGGATCCTTTTTGGAGGTCTCATTGGGAAGGGAAGTTATTTGTTCGTGAACAGTCTGAATGCCGAGGGCTGTGTGTTCCTGAATTTCGGTTCTGATATCATACATGATTCCGTGAAGCCTTCTATTTATCTTCCCTCCCCCCCCCCTTTTTTTTTTGTGGAAAATAAGAATGCTGTCAGCTACTCCGAACTGAATGTCAACGTTATTCACACATGAAATAGAGATTCCTACACCTAGTCAGGATTCACGGTGCAGAAGTTGAAAGGGAGAGAGAACTACGTCTCACAAGTTCTAAGTATAATCTCGTCGAGCAAGAAAGGATCTATAGCTGGAAGCATGCGCAGAAAAAAAAAGTGTTTGATTGCATAGCTGGTTTTCCGGCCCTTGCGTTGTAAACGAAGTCAAAGTGCTGATTACGAATGCACGGCGATCATGACGCCTCGGGGTCCTTGGTGGCTTTTCAAGATCTTATCGATCATCGACATCCCCAACGCGCTGGGGCGTGTGAAATCAGATAAAGTGGCCGCTCGTAACCTCGCCACATGGCTGCTTATACACTCCTAGCGACGAGCTTGAGAGATCCGGGGCCACTTGGCTCATCCGCCAGGCCGAAAGAAGCTTTCTCAACAAGTATGGTGGTAGCAACAGTGGAGTATTGCGGCATCGGCCCCACCTACCGAGTGGTGGGGGAACAGGCACGGTAGTCAAGCACGGCGAGCAACGTCCCAGTTACTCCCAAAGAAAAGATAGCAAACCATTCTAAAACAAGCAAATCTCCGCACGATCGCCGTCTTCCTGGTTCCGTATCCTACCAAGTGGCAACACATCGTGACAAAGCCGCCTGATTACCCCATGTACTCGTGTGAGCAGATGATGACGGCGTTGTACAAAAAAAAAAACCCCCCGCCGAGGGCCATAATCGGTCTAATGAGCAATACGCCACCATCAAGGCTAACGAGATGTCCCATTCATTTTTTTTTTACTTGGGTAACAAATTGTAATCCTACTTAGCACGTTCCAACTTTAGTTCCTAAACCGCACCAAGACACCCCGATGCATATTATCTCTCCACTTGGCCCCGCGGTACACATATCTGCGGGTTTAATCACAGCCAATAGCCACTAGGTCCCGTTTCGACTCCTAGGCTAATCTGTCAGTGCGTTACTCAAGGTAGAACCTGCGGACAGCCACTCCCCACTAGCACAGGGTTCACATTTCTGCAACTGGCGAGTTTCGCAGTCTCCGGCGCGACTACTCGCATCAAATGCCATGCCCACGGTGCAACTGGATAGCAACAACCTCAATGAGCGCGCTTGCAGGATTCATAAACATGCCCACACTCTCGATGATGGTTGATTGTCGACAACCGGTATTGCAACCCATTCCTGGAAAGAGGGATTGTTGCCACCAGAGTACCTATTCCCGTCGTCATCTCCTCATGTCCGCCATCCTTGCATCACTTCCACTTATCCGACGATAGTGCTGGTGAACACAGAATCGGGATGGCTCGATTGTCGTTAACTTGTCGAAGCGTGGCATCTGCGTGTGCCTCCATCTCTAGCAGACGGTGATGGCGGTGACGATGTAAAAATCACTTATACGGAGACACTAAAAAAAGAACATGAGGCGTTTTTTTTTTTTTTCCTCCATAGGCTGTTCGGCAGTCACGCGGAGTGGACAGTGACGGGACCGTTGACAGCAGGGCCTGTAGTGGGAAAGAATAGAAATCCGGACCACCGTCGCCTGACAGCGCATCGAGAGGCGTCACAAGGATCCGGCCTCTGAGCGGGATGCCGCCTGGACCGATTGGGAGCGATAAAGTCACAGGTCCAAGTTGGCGCCCTGTGGATCAAGGACGCTCCACAGTGTGTGGGATGGCGTGAGAAACTTGTCATTGTTCTTGCATACCCATCACGAGAAGGATATCCCAGCTCCCCTATGCTTCAAGCGTGTCATCACATGAACTTTAGAACACGAAATGAGCCCGCCCGTGCCTACTTGCGTAACTAGATATGGTTCCCTGTTTGATGCCAATGCCACTTGTCATCTGGAACACATGCGGAGAGGCTGGAAGCTTGTCGCATCTATGTTCCCCGTTACGGTGTGTCCTACGCCTTATCCAGAGAGATCCGCCCGGGCCATCATTTTTACCCTGTGATAAGTGAGGCTACCTGTACTAGGAAATGGGGGCGTGATACACACGAATGGTGGGAACAACCAAGAGCCTAATCGCTATGTGAAGCAAGGAACTAGAAGGGGGAGAAGTGAATGTAGTCAGAGATAACTTCGAATAATTATTGCACACTGTCGTAAAACAGTGTGTTAGATCAACATCTTTGTTAAACATAAATCTGCATAGCCCATCATATCAAATTGTCGGCTAAGCTACCGATCGACGTTCTATCCATGCTGATGCGACGGCAGCCTCCAGAATGATCCAACCATCTCATCCACAAGCACGCTGGGGAGACGTAGCTCCCCATGGCTCATCTAAACTTCCAGAAATCAGATGTCCAGATCTAGATCACCACCTTCCGCAGTACGCCATGTTTTTCATCCATATGACCTTGGTATCAATTCCCATTGCAGGACTCTGGACATTTTGTTTTCAGATCAGAATGGACGTCCAAGATGATACAGTGATGACCCATCCATTGCAAGAATGACCAAAGTAGGAATGGGGGGCTCGATTGTAACCCTGGGCCCTGCAACTCGGCGACCTCGGAACCTCGTTCACCGTCCCACCCAATTGTAGTTTCCTTTCGTATCCAGTATTACCAGGCAGCGCTCATCCGGGACCTGAACTAACGCAGAATAGTGTGCTCATTTGGAGCTTGATGAGCGCACAACGGAATGTAGAACGGCACGGCACGACTGCGCGACTTCCCGGATACCCTTGTTCCGTCACATGTGAATACCAAATCGTCTGGGTTGACCCCCTGTGGCGATCTTTGAACGTCTCATTTGGGGGCGACATCCTGTGCAAACAATTGAGCATGCCAAAAATGTCACTCCCTTTGTTTTCTGAGCGCTCCCTACGCTGATGATAACGCGCCGCCACTCCGGAATCGCGACGCTGGACTCCAGATAAGGTCACGCTGTCCACAGCCTTAGAGCTGAC
>JBBPMG010000754.1:0-13643 GCA_038090195.1 Boletellus deceptivus | reverse complement strand
CAGTGGTTGCATTCCAAACTCTAATGGTCTTGTCTGACGAGCCAGAGACAATGTGGTGGCCATCTGGTGAGTAGGCAACAGAGCGGATCCAATCTGTGTGCCCTTGAAATGGACCTACCACACACTGTCCAGTGGTTGCATTCCAAACTCTAATGGTGTTGTCATCTGAGCCAGAGGCAATGTGGTGGCCATCTGGTGAGTAGGCAACAGACCAGACGCTACCTGTGTGCCCTTGAAATGGACCTGCCACACACTGTCCAGTGGTTGCATTCCAAACTCTAATGGTCTTGTCATATGAGCCAGAGACAATGTAGTGGCCATCTGGTGAGTAGGCAACAGAGTGGATCAAATTTGTGTGCCCTTGAAATGGACCTGCCACACACTGTCCAGTGGTTGTATTCCAAATTCTAATGGTGTTGTCTGAAGAGCCAGAGACAATGTGGTGGCCATCTGGTGAGTAGGCAACAGAGCAGACCCCACCTGTGTGCCCTTGAAATGGACCTGCCACACACTGTCCAGTGGTTGCATTCCAAATTCTAATGGTCCCATCTCCTGAGCCAGAGGCAATGTGGTGGCCAGCTGGTGAGTAGGCAACAGATGTGACCTGACCTGTATGCCCCTGTAGAATTTGGGCCTCTGCAGGCCAACTGGCTGGATGCCAAGAGCTCATACACACATGCTTCTTCAAATGATCAACCCATAGTCTCCATAGTGGAGAACCACTGGGTGTTTGTGGGAAGGCTGACAGGTACAAGTGGGGAGTAGACTCTCTCAGTACTGGTGCAAACACTAGGATGAACTGGCATCCCTCAGATGCCAACCTTGATGTTTCTGCATCCTAGTAGCCCCCTCAGCACTCTTTATTTACAATCATCTTTTCTCTTACCTTCACCCAGCCACTCAGGGTGGTGCATGTCTTCAGGGCAGATGAGATGGATGATACTGGAGATGAGAGGGAGAGTAGACTGATGGCTTCAAGCCAGTAGGGAAAGAAATTCTGAAAGAAATCCTTGACCTCTGCAGACAGCTCCAAGGTACAATCAACATCCTGAAGGTGTTCCATCCAGTATTGGCATGCATAGGATAGATGTGGAGGGATGGCCATGTCTACTTGGTGCACCAGGTCAGGGACAGCAGCATTACTCACTCGAGAGTCCTTGAGATTGCAAATATTGAACTTGAGCATGCCCTGCATGCAGTTGAGTAATGCACGTCCAAGAGAGAGGGAGTGGCGGGGTAGGAGAGAGACGTAGAAGTCTGAACTGCGAGCCTGGTCAAGCAAGAAGTCACGGAATGACGTATGGAGTGGTCGGATTGGTTTCTTTTCATTGACGACACCATCCAGTAGCGACCCCATCGGTTTGATGACATCGCAGATATTCTCTTCTCCACCCAGGTCAAACAGGGCCGAAAGGCAAGTAAGCGGTAGCGGCTCCTTCAGCACAAGTACAATAGCCATCACCTCTCGAAAGCATTCTCGGTCTTCGTCGGATGTGAATAATTGTCCTAATATTGTCCGGTACAGCTCATCCAGAGGCCGAGTGAATGCGCGGTTGTTGCTTTGCAGAAGTAAACGTAGCCGCTTCACTGGGTTCGATCCTGCGCCACCAATCCCTCGAACGAAGTTACAAGCTGTCGCAGCCCATTGAAAAAGGTGTTGTGAATGAAGGACGAGCAGCCGACACCACTCCTGATTAGGCCAGGTAGACTCGAGTGCAGAATATCGATGAAGGGAATGGTGAATGAACCTCTCAATATCATTGTTGATGACGTCACCAGGAATATCGCCAATTTGTTTATGAACCAGGCCTGAGCAGGGTAGAAGCACAGAGAGAATATCCTCTTCAGGGCGAGCAGTGATCAGAAAGCGAAGGTGCATCGGAAGAGCGTTTTCAATGATCTTAGAGAGCGCCCGTAGAAGTTGTTCCCGACCGAGTTGATCCCCACTTTCGTCCAGCGCGTCAATTATGACGACCATGGGTCCGATTGAATGAAAGTCTGCGCTGACATTCACTATGAACTGTTCAACCTGTTCTAAAGGAGACGTCGACGTCCGAAGTGACTTGTTATCCTTTACGATGGCCCACAGAGCAGACCGGTACTGCACGTCATGGTCAGACAGATCGCGCGCAATCGTGCTGAATAGATTTCGTGGGTTCCGCATTGCGACGTCGGCACTGGAGAAGCAATAAGACGAGCCCAGTCTCTCTTGCTCGTTGTACATCCGCGCAATCGTGTGAGCAATCGCAGACTTGCCCGACCCGGCGACCCCGGTGAGGAGACATACTCGTGGCCCATCGTCGGTGGGATCGTTCAGGACATCACAAATCTCGCGGATGATAGACTCGCGAGTGCCTGGTAGACAGCCCTTCTCCTTAGCGTACCTGGCCCCCACCGCATACGGCATGTCATCCAAGACAATCGATTCCGCTATGTTGCCCACCCATGAGTACAAGGCCGCCTTCAGGAGAACCGGAACCTACCCGTGTGACCCACGACGTCCATCGTGCGAAGGACAGCAGACTCGATACGAATGACAACAGGCTCCATGCGAACGACGGCAAGCTCGGTCTGGAGCGTCGCTCCGTCCAAGAATGCGTTCTTCAACTCTCGCAACTTGTTCTCGAATCCCGTGATCTTTGCATCGATATCCGACATTGCGTATCTGGCCGTTCGAGTCCCTACAAACGCCGATCAGTGCTAAACGTAATCATAGCAAACAGACGACAACAGACCAAAGCCTTCTTTTGCGTAGTCAGCAATGAAATACCCGCACTCCGTCACTTGCCGGAGCAATCGTGAGAGAGGCTCGACGTGCACGTCCATCGTTTTCAATGGTGTAGCACTTTCGACGAATGCAAAGGCTTCGCTCATTGCTTCTGCCAAGCGAACCATATTCTCGTCACGTTGTTTTTGCTTTACAACTACCTGTATAAAGTTTCGTTCAATGACAGTACGGGCTTCGAGCCGCAGGACAGACCTTTTGCGCAGCCGAGATGACCGACCACGCTAGTGAAACATATGGATGAACCTAGAAGACATTTAGACAATGGTAGTGTTCGGGCACTAAAATGCCGGATACCTGAGCGATATCTGTGACAATCTTGTCGAACAATTCCATCCTCTTCAACAACACACCCCATGTATTCTCGAACGTCTGTCCTCCGGTAATGACACTGGCGCCAGCATCGACCGCCGAGCTCACGCGGTCGACAGCCGACGGCGCAGAGTCGAGTTGGCCGATGCCTTCGACACCTCGCTTCACAGCATCGGCTGCCCGAATGTCCTCTGCGGTGACATTCTCACGTGACTCGATGGCCAACTTGAACGTAATTCCCAGGAGATCGGACACATCGGTGTCGTTTGCTACTTCCTCTTGGAATACTTTGGATAGTGAGCTACAAGCGCCATAACGAGAGAACTTTGGTGCCGCACCACCGTCATTCAGCTTTCCCAACAGTCCATCGATGGTGTTGATGAGAGTAGCGACCACCTTGTCTTTGCCAAAGCGGTGTTTCTGCCAAATTTTGACGACGAAGTCGGAACCACCATCCGTCAGGTTGCTAGCGGAGATCGTATTGGTGGACATGACAATGAATGACCTGCACGCACAATGGCAGATTTGCCTCCGTCCAGGAAATGCAATTCTCTTTTTCCTTGGCCACGCTAGTCGACAGAGTGACCTCGCCGACGAAGAACTGGACCCGGAATTGCCTTGCAAGCGGATTTTTGCGCCGCACTTGAGTGCGAAGGTTAATATCTGAAGACAGAGTGAGCTAGCACACAGCAGCAAATCTGGAATTAGGTCCACCTCTGATAGTGATTGTTTTTGCCCTAGACCCACGGCTCAGCATACGTGCCCCGGTTACGAAGATAAGAAGTGTCACACATACATGTTTGAGTTCGTAATTCGAGCTAGATGGTGTATCTTTGCGGCGTCCAAAGCAGATGGGCAATCGCTTGGGAGGGTGTACGATGGTGGGAGCCGAACAAGCTTGCTTGCATCACGAGGTCCTGAACACGAGGCTGCTACCGGCCGGAATGATCCGGGCCCAGGCGCGAGGGGCGAGTGCGGTGGTCTGGCAGGCACCACTGGCGAGTGTCGACGAATGCCCACAGTCAAAGCATAGATGCTAAACGAATGATCGACCAGTCGCGACTCCTTCCCGAGGTTTGAGTCAACCGGTATACTTGGTAGATTCCGTGGGATTGGCATCAGACTCCGGACCGTAGCGGGTTCAGTCTGTTTACTGACACTCGTACTAGGAACAGGAAGGGCGGCAAAGCATCGACAATCAGATCCATTAACCCGTGGATATCGTCAATCATATCAAGTGAGACACAAGTCTGCAAATACGACGATATGTCTGAGAAACCGGTTGATGTGTAGCTGGGAAACTTGCGTACCATCGAGAGCGAACGACTCGAGCACCCTGTAACGACTGATGAAAAAATGGTCCGTATCACCATAGCCACCTGCTAGCAGATCTTTGGACGAGCACTACTAGTCCGCAGACAGGATTGTCAGCTTCTTCAGCAATGGAGTATTTGGTGACGGTCGATTCGCATTGACACATCGGGGTTCCGGCTGCCGTGACGCTGCTTGAAGCGCATAGAAGATATGATGGCACTCCTCGTCAGAATACTTGGGTCGATTTCGATCGCCACTCGTGATGCATAACTGCCTGTGGGATTACTGACGGAGAAGGCTATGGCTGGAGCATACCACGAGCCGAAATGAATGATACACCACGCACCGATCGAAAGGTGAAGCTGCACGAGACGACGTGCATGGGCGCCAAGCAGCATTAGAAAGTAAATCTTGCTCACACAGTATAGCGGCAGGCACGGCGCCGGGAAGCTCCCGGCTCACTGATCCAACCGGGGACATGGAGAGTGGAGATCATCACCTTGCTGTGCATGGTCTTACGGACAAATGGTTCGGTGGCGAGAACAACGGAATTGATTTGCACCACGCGCACGCTACGCGAAGTTGAGCGAACTAGGCCCAAAGGGCATGATTCCAGGTCTGTGTCCGAAAGGGAGGTTGGCCCAGGCTGTCAGCGCTTGCTCTCGCGTTCGTCAAACGCCCGTCTCCGAAGATAAGGGCCTGTGTAGTAAGGATAGGGAGAGATCAGGGGGCGGGGGTGCAGCGGTTTCGAGCCTGCAAAAGCTCTCGACTGGGGACTCGACCGCTCCCCCGAAACTACTAACTAAACCGTCAGGGGGAGTAGATAGAAATGTACCAGTAGTGGGACCACCACACGCATGCACGACCCTCCCAAGGGTTGGCGTCATTCGTCTGGGTGAGAGTGGGGAAAAAAGGAGGGCTTCTTATCAGCAAAGCCACCAGGGAGCCTAGAAAGGGCTCCCCCAGGCCGTCCGGGAAATCAAGGCTGGTTTCCCAGCCGAGCTCGTTCGCCCCATGCCATATCATGCGACACCCAGCTCGCGTGAACTCCCGTCAATCGAGATTCCCAGAGGAATCACCGACACGCACGAGGGACACAATGTGGACAGCCGGAGCAGGGGCGAAATCTGCCTGCTTTAAACACAGTCGCTTCCCAGAACAGTCGCATGGAGAACCACCCACTTGTCGCTCATCCCGAGTGTCGTGCTGCGATGCAACGCTCTCGACAGCACGCCTTCATCGATGCCCTTCAGACGACGAGTAAGCCATGTTTGATTTACGGGCTGACGGGGTGTTGGAAACCCGCTCCGAGCAGCGCTCACCATTGCCAGGTCGCAACACGGAGCATGACACGTGACACGTCAGGCAGGCGTGGGTGCAGCGACGAGAGTGACCGCAGCAGGTGCGCTTTTCCGATAGGGTGATCGTTTCACACAGCGAGGGCTGCTCCACCCCATTGTCAGAACGCACACATGGACACACCCGTCGTAGTTGCGGGAATGAGCCCGTGACGACTCGTGAGTGTCCTTGCCTACTGCCCGCTCGTATTTCTGTTCAATGCCTCCGTGGCGCAGGAACACGGTTCGGTCCCGTTGTGTGCTCAGCTCGTTCCCGCTGGTTTGGATGTGCCATATGGCCTCTGTTCGCCGGTGGCCTTCGAGGTGGTTCAGAGGCTGGGATCTGAGTGGGACGGCTCCGTCACCGGCGAGACGACGAGTGCGACATGCGTGGATACCTCACTCCACGGTAAAACACCCTGCCGTACGAGTGGTCCAACACTGAGTGAGTACTAATCGTTGAAATCTTAAGGTACCACATCTCACAAGTGCGCTTCTCGATCAAGCCCCCGGTAAATGCGGGTCTCGATAACCAACGGTGCTCCTACAAGCCAGACTTTTTCTGCCACCCAGAAGTCGGGAAGCTCCCGCTTTTGCTAAGAAACGTGAGCCACGAAATGCCAATTGAGAAACGCCTCTTCATTCCCATCATGTCGCAGATAGTACATACATGGCGATATCCCCTGGTATGCACAGCACACGATGACAAGAGTGGTCTCGGCTACAAGACGCACCGACCGCCTTCGATCTCAATGATCGACCAGACGCGTTCAAATCTCTGCGCTTTATATAGCACGCTCGAGGAAGCTCGGCGGGTACGCCGCTTGCCTGTCGACTGCATTAGCCTAGATGGCGGTACCTAAGCTAGAAGACTCAATGTATGCACTCTCCCGGGCCACCATCAGCGTGCATCGTCTGGGAAATGCAACAATACCTCTATAGGGCGGTTGGGATCCGAACGTGTTTCGGCGACGGAGGACAGCAGTGCGTCACTGGCACTTTGCAATGCCGATGCAGACTTTTTTGTAGTATGGCGGTGGTGGACGTCGACATGGAACATATAGCGACAGTCATAAGTCGGATGGCTATATTATTCAAAGTAGCACATCCTTTTTCCTTTCGTTTTCGCCCGCACCAGCGGGTATGCGCGGTTTCAGGGGTGTTATGGCCTGTGCGATTTCCGAGTCACGACGGCGATCGGTAGGCGGCCCATTGACAATATAAGCCTTGAGAAAAGTGAGCTGGGTCGTGGTGGAAGTAATACAACAGGTACCATTCCATCGCGAGAAGAAGGGGCGCTCCATCATGGTGGTGCAGTCGGAAAACAAGTGGTCTCATGCAACTCAGCGATCACGGATAGAACGCTGCGCTCAGGCT
Organism: Boletellus deceptivus; assembly: GCA_038090195.1. Classification (NCBI taxonomy): domain Eukaryota; kingdom Fungi; phylum Basidiomycota; class Agaricomycetes; order Boletales; family Boletaceae; genus Boletellus; species Boletellus deceptivus. The sequence goes on along the minus strand of JBBPMG010000754.1, from coordinate 6,518 downwards.
GGGTCCGAGTCTACCCAGGGTGGACCGGTAAATGATCCGAAATCAGCCTGGGCTGTGTGCAATCCTAGAGTGGGCACCTGGCAACAGGGCGTGGAAGCTGCAAAAGCCCAGTGATAACGGGCCAGATCGCTCCGTTGGCTGTGGCTCACACGGCAGGCCGCAAGCCCTACATACCGTAACACAATCACGTCCGCCAGGCCCCACTGGCTTCACTCCAACTATTAGCCTCATGGCCAGTTGAGATACCACTGACCACATGTCAGCGTTCTTCCCGATTCGCCGCCACAGCGTATTCCTGATAACAATTCAGCGCAGGTATCCCATGGCATTTCTCTTGCCTTCTTATCTCTCGGCACCAATGCAGCTGATTAGTATGAATCATCCTGCTGCGCTTCACGTTGGAACGAACCTCGAGGATTTCAAGATACCTGTGATAGGACTATACAAACCGAAACCATCGGAGCATTACTCTCACAAATCATCGAGAGAAGTAAAGAAGAACCAAGGGTCGATCTCTGTCCCACTGGGTCGTGCTCCTTACCGAGCGAGCCGGACCTTGACTTGGTAGTGGCGAAGAGCTTGGCTGAGGTACCCGTACATCTTTTCCAGCCGCTGGACACGTCGGACGAACAACTGGGTCAACACAGAGCAACCCACGTCAGTGGGCTCGCACTCGAGCGTCTAAATACTGTCACCTTTGATGTCGGATCTTGGGCACGGTCAAGGGAGTTCTTCAATTTCTGAATGTCTGCCGTGATCTGAATCATAGCGTGGATCAGCGAGCCCATCGCCTTCCTTCAAACCAAACCGTCCTGGAGGACTCACCGCCGCCCATACGCTTGCAAAGATCCCTAGCTTCATTGTCATCTCTTGCACGAGAGGCCGCGACTCGTGGAGCGTCGTCTCGAGCTTCAACATCTGACTGAGACTAGCCATTTCTAGCTCGTACTCGGCCTTGACGGCTTCATACTCCGCCATCGCCACTGGATGGACCGGCCTAGGTGAGTGGCATTTTGCAATGCGTCCTGCTTGAAGGGGACCCACAATCGCTCCGTCTCCTCGCATCAAGAAATCTGAGAGCAGAATTTTTGGCGTTCATGCAATCGACGCTGATAGTCTAGGGGACAGAAATAAGTTGGCTTCCACCTGATACATGTCGCACCTGCTCACTGCAATATCTGCCACTTTGGCCCACAACTCGGGGAGGACGAATGCCAGCAAGAGCGCAATGCCAGTGACGGCAACATCCGCTGCAAGTTTCCACCCCACTTCCTTCACCTGTCCAACGTCAGGTCAGGACGTGAACGCAGCGCGTGAGAATCGGGTCGCACTTCTCGGCTGACACTGATGAGGTGAGAGCATGAGACGTAAGAAACTCACGGGGAAAAACGACCTACGCCTCCATAGCGTCTCGCGCCCTTTCTAGCCTTCCTTCTAGCTCAGCGACCTTTTTGGATTGTTCACTCATAGTGAAGCCATCGACGACCCGGGAGAAGTGGACAATGTACTTATCCAGAGCTCTGCCGAAATCAAGAACTTCAATACGTCGATGAGGGAACACTGCAAGAAAATAGGGAAATCCTACATTCCTGACAAAGGTCTTGTGATGGTTGTGATGTCTTCTGGAGCACCTGCGCCAAGGTAAGGAGGAGAGCATGTATTGACTATAGGGTCTACCTGTATTTGCTCTCGAATGATCCCTTCTTTCTCTGACCGAGTCATGTCCGGGTCCCTCAGCGAAGGTAAGACAACGTCGCGGAAGTCTATGAGCGTTGGGATAAACTGGGGCATCGGATATGAGCAAATGTGGGTCGCACCATCCACAGCGGCTTGCGCCTCCCCAGCAAATCTCCTAGAGCGCCAAAGGAGGGTCTGATATGTCTGTATTTCAGGTGAGCTCCCCTACATCTTTGAGTTCACTAAAAGATGATCTTACAAGATGGTGTTCACGCCACTGTGTTTCCAGGGAATAGCAAGTGTCATAAAGGTCGGCGCGTTTGTCCTGTTCTATCACTGCGTCGGACAACCTTTGTCCGATAGTGTAGAAAGTGTTGTCTATGGCGAGGGTAGCCTCAGACAGCTTCTCAATCTCGAGGAGAAGTGCTTCTTCCGTGGGAAGGTCATGACCCATTTCAGGCCGGTCCTGGTTGCCTGGTGCGAGTGTCGTCTCGGTTGCGTTCCGCCTGGAGGGTATCCCAGGCTCAGCGGAACGGAACAAGTGAGTGGCGTTCTCGAATCGATAGAAGGCGGTCACGGTGGCCATGGAATCTGAGTCGACGGGGGGACTACAGGGGTGCCTAGATATTGCGCTGTCCGTACTGAGGTCTATGTAGTGGTGGGGATTATATCCATCGATGCCGCATGTTCGAACGTGATGCAGCGGGGAGGCTGGTGGCGTGCTGGAAGGTTTCGAGGGTCGTGAATGAGAATAGTGTCAGGATCGTGGCGACACAGGATGGCGACCCGCGGTGATTAAGCCCTGTGATATGATTGCAAGGTGTTTGCTGGCGCTCATGATCAACAAGCGCCATGACCTTGGGCTGCGGGCACTGGGCAGGGAGTGGTGGTAGGTAACCAAGTTCAACTTCTTTGAACTCCGAGTCAAGTCTTCTACCACTGTTGTAACTATCAACTTGCAAACTCGTCACGCTCAGGACTTGGACGTGTCCAACGCGCCGCTCGCCACAGTATGCGACACAGTCGCGATATGGGCGCCCTCGGTTCTTCTGACAGATAGACCTCGAGGCGGAAGCGAGCCCGAGCGCAACCCTGCCTCTCAATATGGTAGCTTCCATTTCATAGTGCCTGACCACACCAGGTATTCGGGTGTTATTCTGAACGTCACATTGTGGAGATGCGCCCAACATTTCGAAACTAATCACAGTTCGGTGAAGCGCATGTTGCCTCGAACGCGGGCGTGCTCATCAACAGGAGGTTGCAACGCGGCGGCGGTTGGATATGATGCGAGCACATAAATCATCTCCTTGTCCTTTTGCTCGTCCACCCCCTGCGCTCCACTCCGTCTTGCGACAGCTTTCGACTTTTTCCTCGTACCAGAGGATGAGGTTCCTCCTCCGTACTTTGCTGTCGTAAGCACCACCCCGGAGTATGTCTTGTTCCCCGTCCCCGAGCCTCTGGCTGATCGTATTGACACTTACCGGATGTCAAACGACAGATTTGAACCTCCCCGTGTAGCGTTCGTTTGATCACTTTGACCGCCTCGCTGCGGAGATCCGGGCGCTGGTCTACGAAGGGGGAATCCTCTCCGTGCGGCTCAGAGACATTCACGACGCCGCGTTCTCAGTGCCAGGCTCCAAGTTTGAATTCCGGGAACCTGTGTTCGAACTTTCACAAGCTTGTTTCTGTTCTATTTTTCTTTTTGAGCGAGTGCCTAGGGCTGTCTTGCAACTTGGTGCTGAAAACAGAGAACATGTTCGAACAGGGGTTCGAAAGGTTGTTATAGGAGTCTAGAAGCATTTCCGGTGTCGCGTTCGGCCATCGTGGGCGTAAAAGGTGTGATTTCATAATATGAAATTTGAATGTAGAAAAATGGTTAATGGGTTAATGCACTGGGAACGTAGATTTTGATCAGATCATTCTCGAATTTCTATCCGAATCGGACGCAACAGTGCAAGACAAGCTCATGGAACTGAGCCATGCTTCCACGGTACGTCCGTCTTTTCTCAGCCAGACCGTGGGGTACGATATGGTGTCTTACTTTCTGAAAGCTGTTGCAGCAAGCGAGAAATTTGGCAGCGAAGCATAACCCCACCCTTGATTCTTTCGTCAAAGAATTAGGAGATTTTCGTCAGATGACACCCGAAGCCATGAAGACGGAGCCACTCTGGTGGAAAAGGGACCGGAGATGGTACGCGATCCTCACGGTAGGCCGGAATTTCATTTTTTTTTTCTTGTCGATCATAACGTCAGGCCACTTCAGGAAACCGAAGCCTGTGAGTCCTGGTCGACTTTCCACGATCACTTCTGAGAAATGCCAAAAATAGAGATCGATTAACATTCAACCCTATGTCGTGCCGCCACGATCCGTGTCCATGAGCGGTCTCTCGACCGTCACCATGTCCCTTGGCGCGATCTCCCGGACATGCCTGTAAGCGCACGCGATTCATCGCGTGTCCTTTTCTCTTCCCTCGCACATCTGATGGACAGACGGGACTACACAGCACAGTTTGAATGCGTCAGGGAAAGAACATTGTCTCCCTGGTGCAGAGTTGATTTCCAAACTGACGCACAAGACACGGGTCCCACCGGGGCGGCAGGTCTCTCCGGCCTTGTGGACACGCTCATGCACGATCTGCGCACGTTCGTGGTCCGGGCCGATGTTTTTGGTCGTGTCCTGACTGAGGTTCCTGTTCTGAATCCAACTGTGACCTTTTGCGTGATTTTTTTTTTTGCTCGCTGGGACAGTTGGCGAGAGCGCAGGACATCTTTGTCTTATATCTCAAGGACGGACAGTCTGCCACCAACCAGGTCGGTGCCGTTCACTCTCCCGTCCATCTGTCTATCATGTTTGGACGGTTTCTGACGAACCATACCTGTTTCCCCTCTCTTTCTCCCGATCATGGATTCTGTAGGCGTACAAATCTGAGATCGATCGCTTGCGGAGGCATCTTCCGTTCGTATGCATAGCACTGGACGCGTACAGCAAAGCAAAGTCCTCGTAAAAGATGAAAGGTTCCCCATCGCACGGTTTCTGTGACCCTTTTTTTTCTTGTTTGCTAAGCAAAGGTGTTGGACTCTTTCACCATTCCCCATTTTTTGTGTAGATATTGCATCCAAGATTGAGGTAAGGGTTAAGGATGGTGGGACTAATGGTTGGAGGAAAGGAAGCACAGAGAAAAGCTGCATGTCTGAATATATATGTACATGTGTATGCATTGATGAGTTGCAAAACCTCAATACAGTATGTCACTTGTAGTAGCAGGAACTTGTAATCAAGCCTGTCCTTGCATGAGAGAGAGTTATATGGATGTGGTCACTTGGATCAGATTTTCAACACCATCCAATCTGTGGTCTTGCCCCTTTGCATTTCCTTGAACATGCCAGAAAAAGAGGAGGACAGGTCATGTAAATGCAGAGTGTCCACAGAGAGGCAAGGCAGAACAGAGTTCCACAACACATGTATGGGAGGGTATTAACTAGTAGGATGGGCATATATAATTAAATATTTCTCACAAATATTAATCCAGCTTGTGTTCCTGAGTGATTACTGTACAAATGTTCTGTAAAAAGTGAAAATATGAAATATGAAGCCTAAACAGAGTGTCTAGAATGGTTGTGAACATGTACATAAGGTATCATGCAGAGGACACTGCTTACTTCAATCTTCAGATTGTGTTGTATGAACAGATGGATGTATGCCATCAATTAATATGTTGTGCAATGATTTGCCATGTGTTCTTGAAGTACTAATGTGTATATGTGTACTTCAACTGCAAAGCCTCATAGAACAAGGAAGCAAAATAAGTAGAGAAAACTAGCTGAAAAATCATTTCCAACAAGCAATCCAGGATTCTCCAGACAAAGAAAAATTGGCATCTTGGACAATGATACCAGTAGGAGAAATAATTACAGAATGCAGTAGAAAACATACATTGAGCCTAAACCAAGGAGCAATCCATGCAAAGAGGGACCTGTTAGAAGACTGAATCCAACCATCCTTCTCATCTAAGTCATCAGAAGAAAGAAGTTGTTGTATTGACCATATTCTAATGGTCTTGTCTTCTGAGCTGGAGACAATGTGGTGGCCATCTGGTGAGTAGGCAACAGAGAAGATCCAGCCTGTGTGCCCTTGGAATGGACCTGCCACACACTGTCCAGTGGTTGCATTCCAAACTCTAATGGTATTGTCATAAGAGCCAGAGACAATGTGGTGGCCATCTGGTGAGTAGGCAACAGAGCAGATCACATCTGTGTGCCCTTGAAATGGACCTGCCACACACTGTCCAGTGGTTGCATTCCAAACTCTAATGGTCTTGTCATAAGAGCCAGAGACAATGTGGTGGCCATCTGGTGAGTAGGCAACAGAGTGGATCCAATCTGTGTGCCCTTGAAATGGACCTGCCACACACTGTCCAGTGGTTGCATTCCAAACTCTAATGGTCTTGTCTTCTGAGCCAGAGACAATGTGGTGGCCATCTGGTGAGTAGGCAACAGAGCAGATCCCATCTGTGTGCCCTTGAAATGGGCCTGCCACACACTGTCCAGTGGTTGCATTCCAAACTCTAATGGTCCCATCTCCTGACCCAGAGGCAATATGGTGGCCATCTGGTGAGTAGGCAACAGAATCAACTGGACCTGTATGCCCCTGTAGAATTTGGGCATCTGCAGGCCAACTGTCTGGATGCCAAGAGCTCTTACACACATGCTTCTTCAAATGATCAACCCATAGTCTCCATAGTGGAGAACCACTAGGTGTCTGTGGGAAGGCTGACAGATACAAGTGGGGAGTAGACTCTCTCAGTACTGGTGCAAACACTTGGATGAACTGGCATCCCTCA
>JBBPMG010000753.1:0-13652 GCA_038090195.1 Boletellus deceptivus | reverse complement strand
ATATCTCAGTGCTATGGCAACCAAATCACATAACTAAGAGCCCATCTTCAGGGCAATGGTTAGGGCTATTGATGACCCTGCAAGGGCTAGAGCTCATGTGTTTGGGTTCTCTTGCAAATCTCACATCCTTCCAAAATGCCCCAACATTGAGACACTTATTTGAGCCACTGTACAGTGAATGAAAAAACCCTTGCAATGTTTTACTGTTTTGTATTGCTTGCGATATAACAGCTAATGGCATGGGAATCTCGCTTAGTATTGGTGGGACACATGGTAGCACTGCCTCATGGCTACAAGTTGGTCCCTAGATCATGTGATTTGGACTTGTGGCTGTGGAGATATGTCAATTCTAAAACAGCTACTCTATTGCAAGAGTTTATTCACTTTTGGTAGCTGAAGGGTATTTGGAGGTATTCAGTACTTGGTATAGCCTCCTTTGGCTTTAAGCACTGCCTGAACTCTCCTAGGCATGCTTTCTATCAACTTCTGACACTCTACAGCTGGTATCTTGTCCCACTCCACCTGAATTCTCTTCCACAACTCCAGAATTCCTTTAGGGGAGTGCTCATACTCTCCAAGCCTTCTTTTAAGGTAACCCTAAACATGTTCTATGAGATTAAGGTCAGAAGATTGTGCTGGCCATACCATGGTACTAAACTCCTGTTCATCTAGCTACTCTTTGACCTTCTTGCAAGTATGCTTAGGGTCATTGTCTTGTTAAAAGATGGTGTCAAAAGGATTGAGACCATAATAGTGAAGAGAATCTTGAAGTTCATCCTTCAAAATTTGAAGGTATAGGTCTCCATCCATCCTACCATCAACCTTGATGGCATAGCCAACTCCCTTCCAACTCATGCAGTCTCACATTATCACAGAACCACCTCCAAACTTGAGAGTTTCTTCTACCAGCCTATTATTAAGCCTCTCTCCTGGCTTTTTCCACACCCATTTGCATCCATCTGACCCTAGGCAATTGATTTTAGTCTCATCTGACCATACTACTCTTTTCCAGTCCTTCAAAGTCCAATCCTTGTGAGCATAGGCAACGTCTAGTCTAGTCTTGTAATGCTTGGTAGAGAGAATGGGCTGTTTTCACTTGACTACAGCCTTCTGTTATGGTTTCCTATGGGGTGGCCCAATCAGCCAGTACATTTGTACAAATAGTGGCCTATGTGGATGACTCCTATCCATTCTTCTCACCATTGGATATGGAAACTCCACTAGATGTGGCATCTCTTTCTCTGTATCTTGATCTTATGGCAATACTCTGATCAGCTTTCCCCATTTGTACTATAGATAGTCAGTTCCCACATTTGGATGTTGATCCCTCCCATGGTACATCTCTCATTGCACCACATTTCCCCATACCCCATATCAGACAACTTCAACTACTATAGATGGTACTTACCAATTCCAGTTGGTACAGCCCTGCCTGAGTATTTATATGAGTCCATGTAACAGTATGAACTTCAGCTAGTTCTACACAATCTATATGTAGTTGCAAGTCATCCATGAGTCCAACCTGCAGAGAAGATAGTGAGGCTGGATCTCTACTAGTCTTGCACTACTATTGAAGTGTGCTCAACAGCTAGGACTATGCATACATGTAACAAAAGAACTAGCTTGTCCTTTGACCCCTGCTATCTAGCAGTAGGGTCAGAACTATTGACATCATGTCAATCCATGCCCTGGATGAATCAGCCAATGAACATGAAGAAGTATTCTACATGAAAGATGAAGGAACTCCATCTTCAGCACCACACCAGTTACCCTATGAAAACCTGTATCAGAGTGCCTCACTGATTTTGTGATGCATTGCAGGAAGACCTTCCCCTGCTGTGAATCCAATTAGAAGGAGATGACCTTCCTCCTCATTGTTAGCCCCTAGCCAACCAGCAGGGCCAGTAGTGACCACAGAAGAGCCAATTTCTCCATCACCATTACCATCATCCCTTCTCAGAGTGGAACCAGCAGTATCTGAGAAAACAGATAGTGACAAAGAAATGGCAGATGTGCCTAACAGGAGTAATGATGCCAAGAAGGGTGAGCTAAGAGCTGCCCTACCTGGAAATTTCAGTGGATTGCCAGAAGATGCAGAGCAATGGATTATGTCCATGAACACATACTTTGCCATAAATGACCACATCTATCAGAAGGATGAAGCAGTCATGATCCTCACCTGTCTCAACAAACTCACCAAGGGATGGGGAGCAGCATTTGCAGAAAGTTGGTACAAGAAAGCCCCAGAATCAAAGTATGATGACTTCCTTGAAGCATTCCATGCAGCATTTGTCCTCTTTGGACAAAAAGAACAAGCCCAAAATGCAATCTATGATCTAAAACAAAGTGACTTCCTAGATCTCAAAGAGAAGAATGTCCCTCTATGACTAAAAAGGGGAAAATTTGATGCCTACACTACAGCATTTGAACTACAGGTCTACCACAGCAAACTAGAAACCAACCATAACAACATTCTCATAGATGTCCTAAGGAGGGGAGTAGATGGGAGATTGGCTAATGTGATGGCCATCCTCAACCCTCAACTCATGAATTGGAAAGATTGGATCAAGCATGCTCATACTTTTGATGAGAATTTCTAACATCTCAGGAAAATCTGAGAAAGGACCCACTATATTCCATTTGCACCTTCTCTGAGAGTATCTGCTACCAGAGATCCAAACACCATGGATATAGACTCAGTTAGACTTACTTACTCTGACTAAAAGGACAGAACATATGAGGAACAACAAATGTTTTGTATGTCACAGAACTGGTTGCCAGTCTAACAACCACCAAAAAGGAGGAATTTCTCAATCCTAGAATAGAACCACCCCTAGGACCACTATAGCCCAGACCACCACAACTGACACCTTAGGAGAATTCATACAGAATAGTGATCTTTCCAAGAATGATGTTACACTCAGCCTGGATAGGTATGAGCAAGAACCTAGCAGGCATGGGATGAGGGATATAAGAGGTTCAAGGTGTAAGCCTGAGGGTCTTCTTACAGGGTGAAGGAGTATGAAGAGCTGAGGGTCTTCCTTCAGTGATGAGGATACTTCCAGTCTAGGGACTTCCCTGCTGGTGGACAAGAGTACAAGAGATGAAAGGGGCAAAGATAGATTGCCAGGGAAGTCTAGCTTGGGATACAGGGTTAGACTACTGGGGTTTATATACCTGTCTGTGGTGTGCACAGACCAACTACCATATATGGAGACTAAAGGGAATGATGAGTAAAAGAGGACTAAAGAGGAAAATAGAAGTCCAAGTTGGATTGGACAAGAGTAATGGAAAATGACAAGTGATCTGGGTCAATGGATTACAAGTAAACTGAAATGACTAAGTATCTGGTTGGGCAGATCATGAGGTAATCAAGAAAGAGTCAATGGGAAAACAAGAAAAAGGAGTCATAGGTGAAGAGAAAAAGGGAAACATAACAAATGAACTACTTAGAATCTTACAAGTATGCACCACTCCTGATGAAGAACAGGAAGTGTGTGCCACCACCATGGAACTGGATTTTTGAAACAGGGGACAGATTCAATGGCTATACCTCCAGTAGACCTTGCACCAGTATTTATATTAGGAACAAATTCCAGAGCAATCAAACTCCCAATTTGACTCAGCAAAACTAGTGAAGAAAAACCCATTGATGTCACCACCCTAATTGATAGTGGCATGACTGGATGTTTCATTCATAAATATCTGATACAAGCAAATCATTGGAAAATAGATTGACTTCCAAAACCCTTCATTGCCAATGACATGGATAGCTCAAAGAATCAAGGAGGATTAATTTGTTATTCCATTTTCCTCCGACTTTTCATTGAGGAGCAAGAAGAAACATGAACTTTCCTAGTTCTTGACTGTGGAAAAGAGCAGGTCATCCTTGGAATAACCTGGCTATAGGAAATAAACCCACAGATCAATTGGAATACTGGAGTAGTCACAGTCCCTCCATGAACATCAAAGACAGATCCTATCAAACAATGATACCTCATAAGATATCCAGGACTAGACCATCTCACTATTGCTTGGACCATCCTATCCATGGAGCTTGCCCAACAAATGGGAGCAACAGTCACAAATCTACCAAAGGAATTCCTAGAATATACTGATGTTTTCAGAGAACCAGCCAAAAGAGAATTACCACTACAATGTCCCTATGACCACGCAATAGAAGTTACATGTGACTTCATATCCAAAGTCACAAAAGCATATCCATAAAACCTCAAAGAATTGACTGCATGTAAGGAGTTTGTGGATGAACACCTTACATCAGGAAAAATATGACCATCCAAGTCCTCACAGGCCTCACCTTTCTTTTTTGTGTAAAAGAAGGACAGAGGGTTATGCCCTTGTCAGGACTACAGATACCTGAACCAGCACACCATAAAAAATGCCTACCCTCTCCCTCTTATCTCAGAGTTAATTGATCAACTAAAAAACTCCACTGTCTTCACCAAATTTGATGTATGATGGGGATACGACAATGTAAGGATTAAAGAAGGAGATGCTTGGAAAGCCACTTTCATTATCCTGTTTGGACTCTTTGAGCCAATGGTCATGTTCTTTGGTCTCTGCAACTCCCCTCCTACATTCCAAGCTCTAATGGATGATGTATTCCAAGATATGGTCACTGAAGGATGGCTTCTAATCTATATGTGTGACCTTATCATTCATACCAATGGAGATCTAATCCTTCACCACCAATGCACCAAGTGTGCTGAAGCATATGAGAGAGCACAAACTATACCTTGAACTCTCAAAATGCTTCTTCAATGTTAAAGAAGTTGAATATCTTGGAATGATCTTTTGACTGGGACAAATCACCTTAGACCCAGTCAAGCTAAAGGCAATTAAGGAATGGACACTGCCACAACCAGTCAAAGCAGTCCACTCCTTCCTGGGATTTTGTAATTTCTACTGCAAATTTATCCCAAACTTCTCCAAGATCTGCTGACCCCTATATGATCTAACCAAGAAAGGAATATCTTGGAATTAGACAGACCAATGTCAACAGGCCTTCTCAACCCTGCAAAAATCTTTTTGCACTTGACCAGTTTTGCAACTCCTCTGAGTTGAGCATCCATTCTTCATCATGACTGATGCTTCCTTGGTCACCTGTAGTGCTGTGTTGATGTAGGACTCCAATGGCAGTCTCCATCCCACTACCTACTTCTCAAAGACTTTCTCCCTTGAGGAGTGGAATTACAACATATATGACAGGGAGTTACTGGTAGTCATTCATGCCCTAGAGGAATGGCAACATTATTTAACTGGAATCCAACATCTGGTAACCATTCTGACAGATCACAAAAACCTTACCTACTTTAAGCAGCCTCAGAAACTCTCTCAACAACAAGCTTGCTGGATGTTATTCCTTCAAGATTTCAACCTTTCCCTTACTCATGTCCCTGGATCTGGTATGGCCCCAGCTGACACACTCTCTCACTCCTTTTCAGAAGACACAAATTCTGACAACCAGGGGGTCACCCTTCTGCCTGAAACTCACTTTCTCAATGCACTTGATGTTGCCCTCTGTGACAAGATTGCCTGGTCGACCCAATCTGATCCCTTTGTCATCAATGCCCTGACTATCTCAGATTAGGATCACTCCATTCTTCCCTGGGTTTCTTGTGCCAATTGGCATTTTGACGATAGGTTGTTGTACTTCAAGGAACATCTCTATATCCTCAAATTGGCATGACAGGACCTAGTCCATTCAATCCACACCTCCCTGGCTGGGGGCCATGCTAGATATTTCTGGCTCTTACACCTGTTACAGCACAACTATTGATGGCTGGGACTTTCCAGGTTTGTACAAAAGTACATCACCAGTTGTGTCACTTGTCAGACTTCAAAAGTCCTCACACACCCAACACTTCCACCAGCAAACCCTATCGCCAGTACAGCCACTCATCCATTTCAGTCCATCTTTGTTGTTCTCATTACTGATCTGCCCCTGTTCTCTGGCTTTGATTCTGTTATGGTCATGGTTGACCACAGTCTTACAAAGGAGGTAATTTTCACCCCATGTGCTAAAATGATAGACACCAAAGGCATCACCATACTCTTCTTTCAGAAAGTATTTCCCCATTTTGGACTACACAACAAATGCATCTCTGATTGTGGACCACAATTCACCTCTACCTTTGTCAGAGAACTTGCCAGACTTCTGGAATACAATGTGGCCCTCTCTACCACCTACCATTCCCAAACCAATAGTGAAACTGAGTGAGTTAACCAAGAACTCAAAACATATCTCTGCATCTTTTGTCAAGGAAACCTCTACAAATGGTCTGACCTCCTTCCAATGGCAGAATTCTCCCACAATGCTGCAGTACATTCCGTCACCAAACAAATCCTTTTTTCCCTCATGATGGGATATGAACCTTGTGCTTACCCCCTCTTGGGAAAACCTTCCTCCTTGTCCTAGAACAACACTTCACTCTTCTCAAAAAGGCACAAGAGGAAGCACAGCAGGCACATTGTTACACTCCCCTATTTTTCTACATAGTTTTCCACATTTTTCTAGTATTTTTCCAGACTTTTCCAGCTTCATTTGAATATTCTATGGATATTCTATGGATATATTCATTAACCAATGGTTAGCTATTTCCCATTCAGTCTTAGCAGGTCTAAAACACCCTCATGGCTCATAGATCGGGTCCAGAACCAGTCTGAGTCACTTTGACTCATAATGCCTCATGGTACACAGGTGGTAGTCTAGACCACCATACCAAATCCCTAGACTCAGGGTTAAACCCCTATGACTACATACCCTATCACCAGTCTACACATGTTTGACACATGTCAGGGATAGACACACAAAGTCTAGGCCCAAGCCCTTGAACTTGCAGAGCCCTATTACCACTCTATTTGATATAGACCCAGACCCTCTAGAAATAATAGTTAACCCTTGCTAATCTCCATGGATCTTGATAGGAACTGCCTCATGGCATTCCATTTTACCACTATACCCTACAGCCTTGCATCCAGAGCCCTCAGACCAGTAACCATAGCCCAGGCACATGTTCTCCTCATGTATCCCCTATCCAATTGGTACCAGATATCTATAGATGTAGTGTACACTGATGTAAACAGTAAAGTAGTATATAAGGGACACCTCCAACTCACTGGAGGACCCAGTCTTGTCCTTCTTGAGCTTGCCTGCTCAGACTAAGCACTTGACTCCTTGACCTAACAATACAAGGTTACCAGCTTGGCCTGGTAAGCAGTTGTTTCACACATCATGTTGCCAGACAACAAAAGATCAGATCAGATCAAAATTTAAACCTTGGAAGACAGGTGACAAAGTATAGCTTGATAACAGAAATCTCCAAATGTGGTATACCTCTTGCAAACTGGCACCCCAATAGGAAGGGCTGTTTGAAATAGAATGGGTTATCTCCCTGATAGTATACCAATTGCAGCTTCCTCCCACCTGGAAGGTACACCCTGTATTCCATGCCTCCCTCCTTTTCCCATATTGAGAGACTGTGGAACACAGCCCCAATTTTATTAACCCACCACCCAACATCATTGCAGGAGAAGACCAGTATGAAGTCCAACAGATCTCAAGTCATCAAGGTACTGCCAGCTGCAGGCAGTATCTTGTCTCCTGGAAAGGGTATTCTGCAGTAGAAACCACCTGGAAACCAGAAAGAAACTTGTCAGGGGCTTTGCAACTACTAAATGCATATAAAGCAGCTCATCCTAAGGAATTTCCCCCAACCAGACAATGAAGACACCTGAGCTAGTACCAAACCCTTATGATACAAATATGTTATGTATACACATAGTCCTAGCTGTCAAGCACACTTTCTATAGTAGCACAAGACTAACAGAAGTCTGGTCTCACTATCCTTCCATTAGATTGGACTTGTGGATGGCTAGCAACTATGCATAGATTGCATAGAACTAGCTGGGGAAAAGTATTGTACATGGACTTGTATAAATACTCAAGCATTGCTGTACCAACTGGATGTGGTAGTACCATCTATGGTAGTTGGAGTTACTTGATATGGGAGTGGAGGAGACATGGTGTAACAAGAGATACACCATGGGAGTGGTAATGTCTGGATGTGGAAGTGTAACACCTATAGTACAAATAAGGAAGCTCAGCTTACAAAAGGGTCAACAGATCAAGGTACAACAGCAACATCTCCTCGTTGAGTGGGATTACCATGTCCGATGGGTGTAGTGGTGGGAATGAGTCATCAATGTAGGGAGACAAAAATATGGGAGAGGTTGAGGAGTTGTGGAACATAGTTGTAGTGTGGAGAAGTCCATAGGAAACTGTAACATAATCTGCTTAGAAGCAGAAGACCCTCCATCACACTTTGAGCTCTGTCTGCTGCCACTCTCCCACACTGACTACCAAGGAACCAAGACAGCCATCTCTGCTACTATTCCTGTTCATTCAAGTGGTAGCTCCCTGCCTCAGAAAGTGACTCAGATGAGGAAATGGCAGATGCACCTGTAGTCTCTCTATTATGGTTTTGTCCCTTGGACATGGTTTGTTTATCTTTTCTTTTCTTTGTCTCACTCATATCTCAATCTGGGGAATGTACACTTATGATAATGACCATCTTCTTGTTATCACAGGTGGTCTTATCTTTATGGTTGCTTATCTCTCATCATCCTGATTACATCCTAATGTCAGCATCATTACTAGATATTTTGCTCTTCTCATAGCACTGACAAATCCTTTTGTTCCTTCATATTTTCTTTCATTCCATGATTATGCAGCCCTCTTGTTCTTGCTTATTCTATATGATTCCATGCTTACCCATCCTTTTGTATATAAGGATATCACATGAATTTAATTCCACATTCTCAATCTATGCGATACAAGTGTACTTTGAGTGTCACTCTTAGTCTGATCCTCAATGATTGTAGTCCTTGTTCCCAGGTACTCACAAGGGGACCCCTGGCCATTATCAGCATCTGACTATATGGAAAGGTTACTCAGCTTTCAAAAATACCTGGGAACTGGAGAGCAATCTCTGCCATGCATGTTCTATCCTCTCCACTCATAAAAAAACTCACTTCCTCAATAAGCAATGTCCATAGTTCTCTTCTATGTTGTGCTTCTTGATACCTTTATATCTCTATTTCATCACAGATGTTTTCAGAGCAGAATTAGTCCCCTCCAGATGAAAAGAAAGAGCCTGGAATGTTTTCTATGCTCTAAAACAGGCTGATTTCCTAGATCCTGAGGAACAAAACCTCCCTTATAAATTCAAGGGGGGAAATTTTGATGTCTATACCATGGCATTCAAACTACAAGTATATTGTGGCAAATTGGAGGATGATCACAATGACATCCTGATAGATGTCTCACAATGGCCTCATTTATCACTACATTCTCCTTTGTCTAGTCATAGGAGAATGATCAGAACTTGGAAAATTTCTTGTAATTGACTGTGGAAAAGAACAGGTCATTCTCAAAATCAATTGGCTAAGGGAAGCCAATCCAGAAATCAATTGGAATTCTGGAAGGGTGTCTATTTCATACCACACTATACTACCACAATCAAAGGATCCCATGCTACAATGATACCTTCTCCAGTACCTGAGGTGGAACCATGAAACCATTGCCCATACTATCCTATTCACAGAACATGCTCAACAGGCAACCAAAATGGAGCAATCTCTGTCAACAGCCTTTTAGGCATTTGTAGACATATTTGGCAAACTAACACTAGGAGAGTTATCCCTCAGTTGACTATTTGATCATGTGATCAAATTAACACCCAAGTTCTCCCCAAAAGTCACAAAAGCCTACCCTTTGAACCCTAGCTTCAAGCTTGCAAGGAGTTTGTAGATAAGCACCTCTGGACTGGGAAGATCAAACTATCCAAATCTCCTCAGGCCTCACCTTTCTTCTTTGTACAAAGGAAAGATGGAGGATTGCATTCCTGTCAGGTCTATTGATACTTGGACCAACATATGGTCAAAAATGCCTATCTCTTATCTCTCATCTCAAAACTCATTGACAAACTTCAAGGATCTACACTTTTCATAGAGATGGACATATGATAGGAATATAACAATGTCCACATCAAGGCATCAGATACCTGGAAGGCTATCTTTATCATCCTCTTCAGCCTCTTTGAACCCTTGGTCATGTTCTCTGGCCTATGCAACTCTCCTCCTACCTTCTAGGCTCTCATGGATGACATCTTCAAAGACATGATCACAGAAGGATGGCTTCTGATCTATATGGATAACTTAATCATCCATACTAGTAGAGATCATGAAGTCCATCACTGATGAGCCCTATACATCTTATAGTATATACAGGAGCACAAGTTGTATCTCAAGCTTTCTAAATACTTCTTCAATGTCTCAGAGGTCAAATACTGTACCTGGGGATGATCATTCAGCCTGGCTGTATTTCCCTAGACCTGATCCAATTGCAGGCCATCAAGGATTGGCAACCTCTGTGGTTTGTCAAAGCAGTGTACTCCTTCCTAGGATTTTGTAATTTCTATTGCAAATTCATCCTGAACTCTTCTTGGCCATCTGTTGCCCATTACATGACCTCTGTCACAGTCCCATGTTAACTCTGATCCTCTGGACCAACTCCACACCAACTCCATTGATATCTTGCCCATATCATCTTTGTAGATAATCAGACCTTTATCTCTCTTCCCCTTTTGCTCTTCCCATGCTCTCATTTCCTTTTAGTTAAGACTCACTTGTAGATCTCATCTACAGCTGTGTGAAGTACAGCTTTGGAATTGCTCCATTTTCTCTCCATTCATGTACTTAGTCATTTCCTGGCTCTGTTAGTAATCTGCTCCAGCACTCTGTATACAAACCCTGTACAGTAGCACCCTTAGTTCCTTAGTTCATATATCAATTAAATCTCACTCTCCTTACTCCAGTTGGACTTCATCTCTGACCCTTCTGACCTCCATCCTTCAGTAAATAACTAGGACACAGACATGCAATGGTGCAGCATGCAATCCTGCATTGCTGAAGCTGAAGTCCTACCCCCTCCAATCCAATCCTCCCTCCCATCCATTTCCCTTCCCACCTTTGAGCTTCTGGAGTTGAGCAGAGCAAACCAGATTTGACAATATATACAAACTCACACTTGTGTGTTTGTTCGTACTATGGCTCACCACATGGAGACCCACTTGCACTCCTATGCAAACTGTTACATGTATGTGTAGTCCTAGCTGTTGGGCACAACTTTTTTAATAGTGAAAGACAAATAGATGTCTGATCTCACTATCCAACAACTAAGGCTGGACTCATGATACTAGAAACTACACATAAGATTGCACAGAACTAGCTAGGGAACTTGTACTGACACATGGACTTGTATAAATACTCAGGCAGAGCTGTACCAACTGGATTCAGTATATGCTGTCTATAGTAGTTGGAGATACCTGATATGGGATATGGGGAAATGTAGTATAGTGAGAGATGCACTGTGGGAGAGTTATTGTCTGGATATGGAATATCTAGGTGTATAGCACAAATCAGGTTAGATCAGAGGATTGTGAGAAAATTGAAGTAACAAGTAAGAAACACCTCTGTTGGAGGTGGGTCATAACCTAAGAAGAAAGGAAAGATGAGACTGTCATCAAGGTGAGAGGTGGTGATGTTGTAGAACTGTGCTGTGTGGTCCACACCATAAGAAATTGTAACATCAGCCCTATTGTTGATCTGAGACACCAGCTCAGAGTTCCTCAGTGGCAATAGACAAAGTGGTAGGGCTTCAAGTGTTACAGTTTCCTATGGACTGGTATACTCTAGCAATACATTTACTCCCACAGTGGCCTACTGTGATGATTCCTATCCATTTATCACCCCACTGGATATGGACTTCCCACTAGATGCAGCATCCCTTTCTTCATACCTTGATCTTATGGCTATACTCTGATCAGCCTTCCCCATTTGTATTCTGGATGGCCTATTTCCACATCTGGACATTGATCTCTTCCATGGTGCATCTCTTACTACACTGCATTTCCCCATATCCCAAATTGGGTAACTCCAACTACCATAGATGGTACTACTGATTCCAGTTGGTATAGTTCTATCCAAGTATTTATACAAGTCCATGTAACAGTACAAACCCCAGCTAGTTCTACACAATCTATGTATAGTGATTAGCCATCCATGAGTCCACCTGTGGGAGGATAGTGAGATCGTATTTCTATTAGTCTTGCACTACTATTGAAAGTGTGCTCAATAGCTAGGACTACACATATGTGTAATGTCAAGGAGTGTCTGGCATGCCATTTTGGAGAGGGTTGTTCCAAGCAGTGGGTTGGTTGCAGTTGTTGGCAGTATGTCCTCCTTGTCTGCAGGTACAACAATATCTGAGAGGGCAGTCATATTGGGGATGGCCCAGGATGATGGAGTGGCAATAGGGGCAGGAGTAGAAGGGACAGTCTGCTCAGAAATATGCTGAGGACCCACATCAATGGCAGACTGCCCTCCTCCTAGATGTCTGTGGGGTTAGTGTCTCATCTGTTGTGGACCTACTTGACTCATCTGAGGGATTTGGTTCTCCTAGTCATTTGTTGAATTGGACTCTAGCCCTCTTGGCATGATTTCTGTGTGGTCAAGCAGGTACTGTTGGAATGGGAATGAGGTTGGATGACAGGGTGGCAGAGACAATTGTTGTGAAATTGATTATCTAGACTAGAGTTGGAATTGGTATGGGGCCCAGTGATACTGGATGTAATAGGATAGAAGATTCAGGATGGTCTCCAGTGTATCCACTGTGGCCCATGTTGTGCTCCACCATTGATTCCTTGAGGTAGTATTCTCATTGTTCATTGTCAGATAGGAGAGCAATACAAGCTCATAGGGATGGGAGAAAGAGTTGGCTGGGTAGGTGGTAGATTAGAGGGAGTAGTCCAGCTGTTTTGAAAATTTGAAAAAGAGTGATATGTCCTCTTCTGAGATTGTTCAGCATATGGTGGGAATTTACTTGCTGAAGCAGTCCTAGATTGTTGAGTGTTCTAGAGAAGGCTAGAAACTCCACTGTCTGTCTCCAGAAATTCATGCAGAATAAGTATAGGTGAAGGAGTAGCTAGAGGAAAATGTCTTGTTCTTGTTGGAAGAGTTCTTCTAGATGAAAGATACCTCCTGGAGTGTCTTACAAGTTGAAAACAAAGCCCATAACATGGGAGTCAGAAAAGTGATCTAAGCAGAGGGGAGGTCAATCATCCAAGGAGAGAGGACCAAAGGAGACAGCCATTTCTATATTTGTAGGACAGCAGAAGGAGAGAAAGAAGCAAGAGAAGTAACAGAAGAAAAGCCTAGTTGAGAGGGGCGAAGTTTTAAAGGGATGGAACAAAGTCTTCTTGTTGAGAAGAAGGAAAATGATCTATGTTTCTTTGAAAAGCAAAAAGTTTGTGATATATGTGAGCCATGTCTGCAGACTCACCACCCAGGATTGGCATTGCCAGTCCAGCCCCCATTGGTGGTGTCCTCCCTTGAAAATGTCACTGAAAAACCCCAGGTCCATGTGGCCTGGGGTAGTTCTTGTGGCTGGATGGGGTCAGGGAGATCATGGTTTGGTGAGGAAGCTGGCTGGGGTGGTGTTGCAACAGTTACATTGTAGCATACATCATTCTACAGACTGATAATGCACCAGTGAGAGTCTCAGACACAAA
>JBBPMG010000752.1:0-13656 GCA_038090195.1 Boletellus deceptivus | reverse complement strand
GACAGTAGGCTTTGCTCCAAAATGTCCACATACTGCTCAGCATTCATCCTTCCCTCAACTTCTGCAAGTCTTCCTATGCCCTCCCAACCCATATAGTCCCATACCATGATATTTCCCCCCCACCAAATTTGACTGTTTCCTATACTTCCCTTTCAATCAATCTCTCCTCCACCCTTTTCCATATCCATTGCCTTCCATCTGAAGCTATTCTGTTGATTTTAGTTTCATCTGACCATATTACCCTCTTCCAATCCTCCACAGTCCACTCCTTGTACTTTAAAGCAAAATCCAAATGCTTTCTTCTATGCACTGCACCAAGCAATGGCTTTTTCTTCTTCACCACAGCCTTGAATGAATTCTTTCTGAGGACTCTCCTGACTGTTTCTGAGGAGAGTGGGTTGGAGATGGTGGTGCTGATGTGTTTGATGGCTTGAACAGCATTAGAAGCCTTTTCAGTAGCAATCTGAGTTACAACAGCCTGCTTAGAGCAAGTTGAAAGCTTTGAAGGATGTTCAGAGGAAGGAGATAATCAACCAGGAAGGACATCCTGAAGCATTCTGGATACAGTAGACTTGCCAACACCAGATCTAGAGGCAATATAGTGGATGGAATGACTATTAGAAGCAAGAGAAAGGGTATTTTCCTTTTGAGCAGAGGAGATAGGGTGCATGGTGAGATGGCAAAGCTTGGGACTATTCAACCCACTTATATAGATTCTAAGATGGATACCATAACCATGGTAACAATCTGCCAACAGTTGGTTGCTATAGAAACAGTGGAGTATCAGATTTTGATATATCTAAATGACACTCACATAATTGTCCCAATGAGTGTCAGTTTTGAATCACATGTATCTCCATGGTTACTGATCCAAATTACATAATTCATTTATCATTGCCTAGCCAGGGGTGCAGGCTTGCTTTCATATACCAACACCTTGTTTATATCTGTTTATGTGCAAATGATACTCAATGAACAATCAAAAAGTATCAAACATTGGGACAATTTTGTGAGTCACTGTACATGGGGCAATCGTCTCAGTAGTGACCCAAATGATGACAGTGGTAGTAACAAGTGGTGGGAGTAGTGGAGAGGCATACCAAGATGGACTTGACAGTTTGTACATCACAGGAGAGGACTGTTTGTCTGTTTCTGAGATGGTGATAGGTGATGTGTTCCTTGTTTCAGGCAAGGGCAGCCCAATCAAGACAGTAGTCTTCTGTGGAAAGGTCATCATTGGGGTCAGTGGAAGTGGACTCTGGGACAGAGGAGATTCAAGTGAGAAGAGGGGGCGGTGACAGTGCAGGAGGAATGAAGGAGGAAGGAGAATGGGGAGGAATGGGAAGGCTTTCAATGGAAGAATGATAGTGGTCATGGGCCTCTTGGGTGAGAGAGAAAAAGATAGGGCAAAAGACTGGGTATATGAGGGCAGGATCAAGACATTCAACAAAGTTGGAGAAACTGTATAAATGTAGGGCAGACAAAATACATTCAGGAATGCAGTTAACAAGCATGTGAAGTGGAAGGCCAAAGGCAATGGGCAAGTCAGAAGGCACAGAAAGATGGTGGTATGTTTGAACTTGTGAAGTGTCAAAGAAAGTGCATATGAGTTCCTGAGAAACCAAGTCTTCCTCATACAGGGGATCAGCCTTGAGGGTATGGACAGTGGCGGGTTCTGTGAGGATGGTGGCATAAAGAATATTGATGGAAGAGACAGGAAGAAATATAGGATAAACAGGACGAGAGCAAAGAGATAAAGGTATAGTAGTAGCAGAGCGAGATGTGGGTGAGGTGGAAGATTGGGAAGACAACATGGTGACAATAACGAAAAAGGGGAGCAAAGGCATTGAGGATGATGGTGCAGTAAAAGAAAAGGACAGCTGCCATCGTCTATCATAGGGAATAGGACCTTTTATAAGCTAAAAGGATAGAACATGCATGACAGAGATTACTCTCAGGTTCCCAGGTGTTCTCGGCAGCTGAGTAACCTTTCCATGCAGTTAGGTACTGATAACAGTCAGGAGAGCCCTTGTGTGCGAGAATTCCCTCGACCTCATATTCCTCTTTGCCTTCAATGATATCAGGAGGTGGAGTGAGAAACGGGAGGCCATGTGCTTCAGTGCTGTGGAAAGGGGAGAGTAGGGTGGCATGGAAAACATCATGGATTTTCCATGAGGATGGGAGACGGAGTTGGTAGATGAGTGGGGATAGTACCTGGGAGATCTCGAAAGGTCCCAAGCGTTTGGGGGTGAGTTTCCTGGAAGGGTAGGGGATGTGGAGATTAGTCACTTCCAACCAAACCTTGTCACCAGGTTTCCAAGGTGAAAAATGGCATGTGGAGTGTTGAGTCATAAGTTGTCTGGATGACTCATGGGCAGCGAGAGCTTCCTTTTGGAATTCCTCCAAAAGGGACAGTCTGGATGTTAGTGCAGGGAGGAAAGTTTTTCTGATAGGGGGGTAAGAGTGTGGTTCATAGCCTAGCATTAGAGAGAAAGGGGAGACTTTGGTGGACAAATGGGGGGAGGAGTTATGATGAAATTTGGCTGAGGTAATGAATGATGACCAGGTGTGTGGTTGATTCATGCAAAAGATATGCAAATAGGTCTCAATCTCTTGATTAACTCATTCAGTCTGGCCATCAGTTTGGAGGTGGTAGGCTGTGGAGAGTTCGACGTCATAGCAGAGTAGATGTGCTAGTTCTCAAGCAAATGTGGATGCAAACTGTGAACCATGGTCAGAGATGAGAGTGTCATGTAAGCCGAATCTTTTGAACACATGATCAAAGAAGAGCTGGGCCACTCCAGCAGCATCAATAGTTTTGGAGCATGGAATAAGAATTACCCTCTTCATAAGCCCATGGTCAACCACAACCAGCAGGCAGTTGAAGCCAGAGGAGATAGGGAGATCTGTGATAAGATCTAAAGAGAGTTGTTCAAAGGGGAGAGTGGTGGAAGACAAGATAGGTGAAAGAGGGGGTATTGTAGGATAAGTGTTGACCTTGGATTGTTGACAAAGGGTGCATCCAGCAATGAAAGACTTGATGAAAGTTGCCATACCGGGCCACCAGAAATCACATTCAAGGATCGCTTTGGTGTGAAAAATTCCCATGTGGCCAATAGTAGGAGATTCATGGATAGAGTGAAGAAGCAAGGAACAAGAAGCTGGGGGAACATATAGATGGCCTTTATAGTATAGGTGTCCATTATCATAAGACCAATCAGAAAGGGAGGAATGAGGGAAGAGAGGTGAGCTGTCATGGAGGGACTGGACTGCATGAAGTATAAGGGGATCAGAGGTGGAAGAGGAGCAAATGTCGTTTGCTAAAGTGAGATCCAGGGCAGAAATGACCTAGGGTGTAGGAATGATGGCAGAGGATGAGTTGTCCAGGGATGTGTCAATGTGATCCTTTCAAGAGAGGGCATCTGCAGGAGCCATATGAGATCCTAGGGTGACCTGCCATATGAGGTCAAAGTCCTGAAGAAATAGAGCCCACCTGGCTTGACGACAGGAGAGTTTACGAGAGTCTTTTAAATAGGACAAGTTACAATGGTCGGTGAGGACAGTGACCTGGTGATTTGTGCCTTGCAGATAGTGATGCCACTCTTGAAGGGCAAGGATGACAGCTAGGAGCTCCCTGTTGTAAATATCATAGTTTCATTCAGCAGGGAAAAAGGTTTTTGAAAAGTAAGCACAGGGATGGAAATCACCATTAGCGTCAGCTTGAAGGAGGATCATACCAGCAGTGAGGAGAGAGGTGTCTGTCATGAGGGAGAATGATCAGGAGACATCTGGAAAGGCGGGGACTGGAGTGGAGGAAAACACAGTTTTGAGTTGCTCAAAAGCTCATTGTTGTAGAGGGGTCCAGGCCCAGGGTTCATCCTTGCAAGTGAGAAGAGTTAAGGGTGCTACAAGGTCAGAGAATCCAGGGATGAACTTCCAATAAAAGTTCACAAATCCAATGAAAGAGCATATGTCCTTTATGGATATTGGCGGTTTCCACTCTTCAATAGCCTTGAGTTTAGAACGATCCATCTCAATATGTCCCTGTCCAATGATGAGTCCCAGATATTCCATCTGGAGGACATCAAAAATACATTTGGTGATTTTGAGGAAGAGTCCATGTTCTCGTAATCATAGGAGTACTTGCTGGGTGCACTCATGGAGAAGCTTTAGATCATCTTTTGTGTGAATGCCCAAATCATCCATATAGATCTTTAGCCAATGTTCAGCGAGCATGTCTGCAAAGATATGATTCATGAATGTCTGGAAAGTGGAGAGTGCATTGTTAAAACTGAAGAACATGACAGTTGGTTCAAATAAGCCAAGGGGGGTGATGAACACAGCCTTCCATTGGTCTTCTTCATGTAGATGAACATTGTTATAACCCCAACAAACATCAAATTTAGTGAATAGGGTGGACTCCTTCATGTTGTTGATCAGGGTGGAAATCAGGGGAAGAGGATAGGCATTTCGGATGGTGTGCGAGTTGAGGTATCAGTAATCCTGACATGGACGAAGTGTACCATCCTTCTTTGGGACAAAAAAGAATGGGGACACTTGAGGAGACTTGGAGGGAATGATACAACCCATTTTCAAATTTTCCTCAATGAAAGAATGACAAGCTTCAAGTTCTGCAGGGTTTAATGGGTAGACTTTAGCAATCTTTGGGACAAAGGATGGTTTAAGGTCAATGGTATGGTCCAGGTGATGATGTGGGGGCAATTCTGCAAACATCTTTTCAGAGAAGACATTGGTGAATTCCTTACACCAGTCTGAGACTTCCATGGTTTTTGGGGTTTCCTTTTGTGTGAGTTCCGTGGATAAAGTTAGTTTTCCAAGGTGTTCTGGATAGGGATCATCCTTACTCTGCCAGGACAGACTCTCACAAAGAGGTACCATAGTGTCCTGGATATTGAGAGTATTAGATGCCCAATCAATTATGGGGTTGGCCTTTTTTAGCCAAGTCATACCGAGGATAACATGAGGTGAGCCAAGCAAAGTGACAAGAAAGACAATCTTGTCAGAGAGATTGGGAAAGAGGACTGATGCAGTGATTGAATATTTGATAGTTCCTTGGTGATTGGGGGTCCCATCAACATTGTATACAGTGAGTGGTTAACTTAGCCTATGAATCCCAGAGCATAATTTTGGGACAAGAGATGAGTCAATGAAGTTGTTGGTAGCCCCACAGTCAACAAGGGCAGTAGTGGCAACAATTTGTGATCCTGCTGTGAGATGGACAGGGAGACACATGGTTCATTCATTGGATAGTCCTACAATTACAGCAGAGATATCTAGGGAAGGAGACATTGCTTCTTCTTCCCTCATTGAAAACCCGAGGACTCATCTTTCAGATCCTCAAAGCAGAGTTTCAATGTCTGGAGAACCTCCCCTTCATCTTTTCCTTGGGTGCAAAGGTTTTGTAGGTAAACATCAAGAGCAGACAGGGGAGCAGGGGGTGGAATTGTTGCAGTGATGGGACCTTGAGGGACTGGGGTCATCACAGTAGTGGTGTTCTGGAGACGTTGGGGGTTTCAGAATGGGTTGGTGGATGACTGAATGCATGGAAGAGGGGTGTCGTTTGGGAAGGCACAACACTATGTAGCATTGTGCCCTTTCTTGCGACAGCAAAGACAGAGGCCTTCTCTGAAACATTGAGCTCATTCAGTAGGAGTTAGTTTAGAGACGTGGATAGCATCAACATCCATCGCATTAGGGTCAGGGACAGAAGGGCAAGTGGTGAAAGAAGAAGGGGTATGATGTCCTTTCCTCAATACTACAATGTGGGCTTTCTGTGTATGAAAAGTCTTTGCTTTTTCAATCCATTCCTTGATGGTGATGGGAATGGTAGTCATAGAGAGGATCATAATGGAGAGCTGCTGGTCAAGGCCAAGGGAGAACTGATTGATAAGGGTAGCATCATCAGAGATCCCTGCTTTGGCTGTGAGATTCTGAAAGTCTGTGATATATTTTTGGAATCTATCATCATATTTGCCGTCTTTCTTGATGGATTTCTGTACAAGCTTAGTGAGTTCAAGGCAAGCAGTAGCTTTGGTGTCAAAGGGGTAGAACATAGACTCAAAGTTTTCGACGAACTTGTTGAACATCTTTTCTGTGGAGGGGATGGTAGTGTTTGTCATATAGTCATACCACATCTCAGAGAACAATACTCCTTGTCCTTTACTCATCTTGTTGAGGACGGTCATGATTTTTGCATTGTTAAAGGAGTACAATGTGGCGTTGATAGTGAAGTAGGCCTTCATGGCCTTTATCCATCAGGTGGCATCTGTGGGTTCATCCAAGAAGTCTGCTGGGAGGGTGGCTTTAAGTTCTGACATGATGGTTGCTGGTGGTGTGAGGGCTGGGATCAAGGCTAGTGTTGGGACTGGGGCTAAGGCTGGAGCTGGGGCTGATGGTACTAGGGATGGTATGGGTGCTGGAGGTTGTTATGCTTGGTGCGGGTAGCGATGAGCGTAGACTCGAGGGCTTCAACAATGAGTCAGTGGGTCGGTGGTTCCACATATCAACAACGTAGTTAGTCGAATGGGTTCAAGGTAAGGCCGCAAGAGAGAGGGCTCAGCTACTCCTCTAGGGTTCAGTGTACCGATGGCACTAGGGAGCTGATTGGGTCAATGTGACAAGGTCAACTGAGCAAGGTCAAGGTCAAGCGAGGTTCAATAGAATGAAGCTAAGATTCGAGTAAGACTAGCTTGGAGTACATGGTATGGAAAACAAGGTCTTATATACTCATAAGGAATGCACATGGACCAAGCAGTGCATACGAAGGAAAAGGAAATTGTAAGACGAAGAGAAATCAAGAAAGGGAATTGGAGTCCGAGTCCGATCGGGCGTATCATACACAAGATGACAAAGTGAAACGGAAATGAAAAGGAAGTCCAAGTTGGATCGGACAAGGTATAAGCAGGTATGACAAACGTTCCATAGGATCAGATGTACACGTACGAAGAAAAAGTAAGCATCTGGTTGGGCAGATGTGGGCAGCATCTATCGTGAAAAAGGAAAAAGTAATAGTGTCCATCGAGTGTAGTGGGCGAAACATAACAGAGGTGGTGCTGGGGCTAAAGGACAATGGGGGGAACTGGGAGGCTCAGAAGCGTACTGTTGTTGGGACAAAAAGATCCATCAACAATGGTACTGTGGAGTGGGCGCTGGGGGTACTGGGACAAGCTGTTGAGGGCGAGAGGGTGGGGTATCCTCATCATCAGAGGAATCAGGGTTTCTAAAGCAGGAGGCTATGGTAACTGGGGGTGGGTCCTACTCCTTGAGAGGAGGGACGAAGTTATTCTTGATCTTTTGTTATATGCAGTGTATCTCAAGGGAGATCTTGGACAAGAGACAAAGGACCGAGGGCAGGACACTCATGAAGAGGTACAACTCAGCCCAAGGTAAGACCACAATCTTGAGGCGATTGGACTAAGATCACGAACAAAGTATTCGTTCAGACAAGAGATCACAGAGTGAGACTCAGACTGAGAGGATTCAAGAGTATGCTGAATTGTGCAGATCAAGAATGGGGTACAATCGTGCAAGTACTACAGTTTAAATAGGACATGATGTGTAAGCATGGAACACCGTAGAATGCAAGAGAAGTCGGAGAATAAGTAAGCAGCAATGACTACAACTACTGTGGAGACGAAAAGAGAACAAAAACAAAGCTAAATACGGGATGGGAAGAACAAGGAACTGATGTGATGAATATACACCTCTGGACTGCCAGCAACCATGAGAAAATGTTCATAATCATAATAAAACATACCAGAGATAATGGAATGGTGTGGACATAGGATGGATAAGAGGAAAACGTGTAGATAAGGAGTAAAAACCATAACACTGCCAGTTGAATATGTGAATGGATGTACTGTACATACTGTACAATACCCATGACAAGTGTCCTACAGTGTCTCAAATAAATATCCCAATGTTAGGGCATTTTGGAAAGATGCAACATTTGCAAGCAAACCAAAACACATTAGCTCTAACCCATGCCCTGAACACAAGCTCTTAGTCATATGATTTGGTTTCCATGGTACAGAGATACAACCATTTCAAAATAACATGTCATTGGGACACTTCTTTGAGCAATATTTCTATTTCACAATTTTAGTACTTTGTATACTCTTCTTTAGTCTTTATCACTGCCTCTAGTCTTCTAGGCATGCTTTCTATCAATCTTTAACATTCACCAACCCCTATCTTATCCCATTTCACATCAATCCTTTTCCAAAGCTTCCAAACCCCTCTTGGTGATGTTGAATACAATAGCTGTTGAGCTTCTTTTTGAGGATTTGTCAGAGATGTTCAATTGGTGAAGTAGAGTTAGCCTGGTAGTATCCTTTATAGTACTCAGGGTTATGTAAGTTACATAATGGAACAGGTTTGAAGCACAGCATTCATCAAAATATTATGTTATTTACCAAATGATGTGTAATAACATTAGGGTTAAATAAGTGTCCCAATGACATAACATTTAATATGGTTATATCTCAGTGCCATAGCAACCAAATCACATGACTAAGAGCCCATCTTCAGTGCAAGGGTTAGGGCTATTGATGACCCTGCAAGGGTTAAAGCTAATGTGTTTTGATTTTCTTGCAAATGTCACATCTTTCCAAAATGCCCCAATATTGGGACACTTATTTGAGCTACTGTATATTATGATATGCACACCTGCTCTCTTGCCCCTATCCCATCCTTCCCCTTATTGTCTTGTATGCTCTATGTACATAATGTATGTAGATCAGCACAATTACAGTACTTAGTAAAAGTTGGACTGCATGCAGATCAATTGTTATAGTTTCCTATGGACTTGCTCAGTTACCCATCTCATTCACAGTACTATCCTGGTACAGAGACAATTATCCTGCCTTCCTTGTCTATCCAGAAATAGACCAACCTCCATCTCCTGATCTCCTTATGTTATATTTTGATCTCCTCACACTTGACTACTCTTGTCCATATTTGTACTATAGATAATCACTTCCCATATTTGGATGTTCCTCACTCCCACAGTACATCCCTTACTGTGCAGCATTTCCCCATATCCCATACTAGATATCTTTGACTACTATAGATGATATTTACCACATCCAGCCAGTACAACTCTACCTAGGTATTTATATGAGTCCCTATATCAATGTAGCTCCCCAGCTGGTTTGCACAATTATGTGCAGTTTCTAGTACCACAAGTCCAGCCTCAATTGCTGGATAGTGAGACCAGGACCTCTATTAGTCTCACACTACTACCAAAGTGTGCTCAACAGGCTGGAAACTACATGTATGTATAACATCAATAGTCAAGGTTATGATCAACAGTCAATTTTTGAATACCAATCAATAAAATCATTGCAATCCAGGCTCCTCATACATGTGGTCCTAATGAGAAAGAGAGGGAGAATTGTTGAGAAAGACTGGTAAAGGTCTAGCATATGCCTAGTTCATGTATTGGACTGGACATATTGCATAGACATAACTAACCAGTCAAGTATCAACTACATTAAGCCCCAGAACAACAAGCATGAACAAGTAGTGCGCCTGATAGGGGCTAATTTCCTTATTTGGAACACTGCACAAACATAAACAGAAGTCAAATACGAACGTGCGCTAGTCTCCATGATAGGGGCAATTACCACATTTGGTAATTTTCCCACAGGTTGTGTTCCTGTGCCTGTTCGTGTTGTTCATGTACCTGTTCGTGTTGTTCATGGTGTTCATGTTGCAAAAAACACACATTCCCCACTGAATTCCTCCACAAAAATTGTACCACATGGACCCATTAGATGCACAAACTAGGGCTATGAAGTAATAATGAGGGATTTCAGATTGGAATGATGTTTTTTGATTTTCATTAGGAACATCCTACTACAATTATGCTAATATCATTAGGATAAGCATGACTTATGTGTGACTTATCAATAGGTCATGCAACCTCCTGGACTCAAGTCATTATGACTTGGGATGACTCAGATGGACTTATACCCAAATCATATCAAGTCACAATGAGTCACAATGACTCATTCTATAACCATTGACATTGTGAGTCAGAGTGACTCACACCGAGTCATGATAAGATCACATGCTTCAAATATGAGTCACTAGGAGTCAGGATGACTCCAGACAACTCATCTTTAGGTTTATACTCAGACTCCTGACTAGTATAAAAGCAGTATGTAATGTATACAGTGCTGTAACGAATCTAAAAACCACTCACCCCTGGTTTCATTTTGCTTTTACCTCACCTGAGGCTATTGCCCCATATTAAACTCTATTCTATTGCAACCACAGTACCCATACTCAGGTACTGATACTCTACCAAGACTAAACTCTGCTAGAACAGTGAGTCTCACACTGTACATCATCCCTTCATTGCTGCGCCCTAAGTGAAAGTGGATAGTGATGCTGTACCTGCATATCCATCCTCCCACTTTCATTAAGAATCCCAGTCTATCAAGGGTCTATGATAAAACAATAAATAGTCAATACCACCAAGTGCTAGCCTGAGGTCAAGTAGAGTCTGTAAAATGGCAATGTTGAATCTGAAAATTAATACTATTTATACATGGGACAAGTCCAAGTAGCCATTCTCACAACATTCAGCAAACATACCAGATGAAACCTGCACAACCAAAGCCTAAGCACTTAGGCAATATGTTGGAGATTGTTATGTGAGGTGTACAGTGGCTCAAACAATTGTCTGCATGTTTGCATGTTTTGGACAAAAATCCCCTAGCCCTGATGACCCATAACCCCTATCTGAACTATGGGAGGACAAAATGAAGTACCTACTCACAGCTCTCTATAGATCCAAGGATCAAGAGATTTGAGCAAGATCTGAGTGAATAGTAGTCATTTCAAAATGTCATGTCATGCAAACAATTGTTTGACTTTAAGTTTTGGTTATATATATTAGACCCTGCCTGCTGTAATATCATTACATACATTTAGTAAGGGTTCTTTTATGTCATCTTTATGTCACTATGTGTCAGCCCACTATATAAACCCCCACTATTCTATGTTTATTTTCCCATCATTACCATGAAACATATTTCTACCTCTCAAAGAGACAACATCATCTCTCTCTCCTCTCATGGCCTTTCTATCAGGAAGATTGCCTCCCAAACCAATCCAGGGAAGTCTACAGTGGCCCAGGTGCTTTAGGAACTTCAACCAGCAAGGCCTAGACTTCATGCTGGTCACCCTTTCAAACTCTCTAATATCAACAAACAGGCTATTGTACAGCAAATTATTACTGGCAAGGCCCAAATGCTGTGCAAGCCACTAAATTCATCAATTCTATTGTTGACTCTTCTGTCTCCTCATAGACAGTGAGGAATACCCTCAAAGAAGCCTCATTAAAAGCTGTAGTGAAGAAAAAGAAACCTCTCCTCTCAGCTACCCATAGGAAAAGAAGATTAGCCTTTGTAATGAAGTACCAGCATTAGACTGTAGAGGACTGGAAGAGGATTATATGGTCAGATGAGACAAAAATCAACAGGATTGGATCAGATGGACAGGAGTATGTGTGGAAAAGGAAGGGAGAGGGGCTAATTTCTAGAGAGGTCAAAGGTACAGTCAAGTTTGAAGGAGGTTCACTAATGGTGTGGAAGTGCATAGGGTGGAATGGTGTTGAGTTTTGAGTGAGGTTGAAGGAAGGATGAATGCTGAACAATATGTGGCAATTTTGGAGGCAGGATTGCTTCAAAGCATGGAGGAATCTGAAATCCCAGAAGATGACATTATCTTTCAACAGGATAATGACCCAAAGCATACCTCTAGGAGAGCTCAAAGATGGTTTGAAGGGCAAGATATCAAACTTCTGGACTAGTCTGCACAATCTCCAGACCTCAACCCTATTGAACACACTTGGAATCACCTCAAAAGGTGTCTCTCAGCCTATGAAAATGCTCCTATGGAAGTCCATCAATTGTGGGAAAGAGTGGTGATAGAGTGGAGGAAGATTTCTATGGAACAGTGTCAAAAGTGGATAGAAAGTACGCCTAGAAGGGTAGAAGCAGTCATTAAGGCCAAAAGAGGTCATACCAAGTACTAGATACCTAGATTTTTATAAAGTCAAACAATTGTCCACATGACAAGTCATTTTGAAATGACTACCATTCACTCAGATCTTGCTCAAATCTCTTGATCCTTGGACCTATAGAGAGCTGTGAGTAGGTACTTCATTTTGTCCTCCCATAGTTTAGATAGGGGTTAGGGGTTATTGGGGTTAGGGGCTTTTTGTCCAAAACATGCAAACATGCAGACAATTGTTTGAGCCACTGTATCTCAAAGGATTGTCTGTCACTAGACCTTGCAGGCAGGACACTCACAAAGAGGTACAACTCAGCTTGAACGGACAAAGGTGGACTACTGTATATGGTCTGAGACCAGACTAAAGAGACTATACAGTCAAAGACTGGACTGAGGAGCTGAGGGACTGAGAGAGACTCAAAGTACACTGAATTGCACAGACCAAGAATAGGGTACATGGGTGCAATACTACAACTCAAGTATAAAAGGACATGTAAGTGAAGAAGATCATAGAATGCAAAAGAAATCAGGCAAGAGGTAAGCAACAATAACAAGTAATGCTGTAGAGCAAAAGCAGAAAAAAAGGAGGACTAAATGGGATGGACATTGGACATACATGCACACCAGCTGCAATGAGAAGAAAGTACTCATAATTATAACAAAATAAACTAGGGATAGGGAACAATGAGGACAGAGTATAGTGAGAATGAAGAGGTACAGACAAGGACAAAGAATTATAACAGAGATGACCTGTGGCAATACTCAAGGAGTGCAACAGACTTGGAGATAACTCCCCTACCAACTTCATTGATGACCCAGCAATGGTAGGTCAAGATGCATCCTACCAGGATGCACAATGCTCCTGGCTTTGAAGGCTTGAGAATCCTGAGTAATTCAAAAGCATTTGAAACCCAACTACAAAGACTCATTGAAATAACATTCATCAATCCCCTCTCATCAGCCTGTCAGTCTATCAGAGGCCCAATTGAGTCAATCCATTGTCAACATGTAATGTAGGATAGAATAAAAGGAATGAAACGGCAGAAATAAGGAACGTTCACGCGTGCGAGACAAGCAACTAGACCAGAAAGCAGAGGATACAAAGCATCAACTTTCGAGACTAGAGCCAGAACGAAAACGAGCGTGGGCAAGGCAGGGTATACGCAACAAGGTGTCTCTTGCCAATGCAAAGAGAAAAAGAATCAAACTCGGCGATGTACAGTACACTCCGCCAGACGACACGTTCATCGTCTGGCACTCCCACGACCATACCCAGCTTGGAGGTTGTCAAGCTCCCCTTCCAGCTGCTTGATCGCGCTGTGAGCCATCTCCAAGTCCTTGTTGAGTCGGTCTCGCTCTGCAATGAGCTGTGGACAACTACTTCAGTAGCGCTCATCGCCAAAAACGCGACCACATACATGTTGTTCCCATTGCCTGAAACGGGCCTCCTCAGCCTTGACCTGCTCAGTGAAACGTTTGCGGAGATGTTCCTCCTCCTCCTTGAACTTCGGATTGTCCACCTTCTTGACCTTGGGCTCCCCGAATTTCCTAGTCTCCATCTGCTGCTGCCTATAGTTCTCATAGTGGAGCTCCTCGGTCGTCGAGATCAAG
>JBBPMG010000751.1:0-13683 GCA_038090195.1 Boletellus deceptivus | reverse complement strand
CTAAAGCCAGCACCGACGATGATGGCGTCGTACCGCTCTCTTTGTGCCATCGTCGGTCGTTGAGCGCGGGTGCAGTGTGCTTGGTGCGTCGTCTAGGCTTTAGCTGGGGGCGTGGGGAGGGCTTCCATGCTCAGATAATAACGTGCGTTTATATGCATATGCCCCAAACGTTCCGGCCGCTGTCATGTTTCATGGCCGCGTCTCGCGCTTTCGCATGGGAACATTTGTAGTCCCTGAGACTCCGCGACGATCAGCCCCCTTTGCTGCATCTGGGAAACGCTGAAAATGTTTTACCGACGGCTTCGCCGTTATCGCATAGCCCACACGCCTTCGTATCGGGGCGGGCACGAGCCCAAACACCATTCCGACCGTACGCATGTGCCCAGTGCCGAGTCGATACGTCGCGAGGTAAATCGTGTTGACAACCTAGCGTAATACTCAATTTTTTTTTTCCGCGACGCGTGCGCAACACGCTTCCGGACGTCCTTGAGCTAACTGTCCCGTTGGGCATGGTGACTGTACGTTTTGCTGAGTGCATGTTCCTGTCTTGACGACGACAGCAAAGTCGTGCCGGTAACTAATGTATTAGGGTTGCTCTAACAATGTATTGGCGTTTCAGGAACAGTTTGGACTCTCCTCGACGCCATGACGTCAGGGATTGGATTAAAGGGCGCTTGTAATCGAGAATACAAAACGTCTGAAAACATACGAGTGGTCGTACGGTCGACTCCCTCTCAGCGCATACCCCTTGGGATAGACACAATTGAAGTATGTCCTTTAAGGGAGTGTGGGTTACCAGAGAGGCCATATGGTGATAGCTGAGAACTTGGGATACTCAAGAATTATGGGTTACAACGAAGTATGGCTTATGTGAAGTATGTGTTAAGAGGGAGTCGACTGAATCGTATTCTGAGCCGGGGAGAGACGGTCATTCATTATTAGCGGCGGTGTGTGGACCCAGCCCGTCAAAGCACATCCGCTAGTGTGTACCTTATTTTTCGCGATCGACAAGCGGATTAGCAGGGATTTCAGAAGCTGGGTGAGGCGAGTTTAGACAGTCCTCTAGGTGATAATGCGAAGGTTGCAAGTAGGTAGTACATCTACTTGCTCATAATGCACGCGGTGATAACGCATAAACCTAATGTCTGCTGTGCTGAAGCCTACTGCAACGGAGATTAGCATATTACACAGCCACCACCACTGTCACGGCTTGCAAGCTCCACCATCCGATTATTGGCATCCGCGATCTGACGCTCTAATTCTTGCTGCCTCCGGGAACTCTCCCTTCTGTATTCTATCTCGAGTTCGTGAGCCCTGGTCGCTTGAGCCTGCATATCGCGACGCTCTGCTGCCAAATGTTCCATCAGGAGCGAGAGGTGCGCCGATTCGTTGTTTCTTTGCCTCTCTTGTTCCTCGCGCTGT
The DNA here is from genome assembly GCA_038090195.1 of Boletellus deceptivus. Lineage (NCBI taxonomy): Eukaryota > Fungi > Basidiomycota > Agaricomycetes > Boletales > Boletaceae > Boletellus > Boletellus deceptivus. Next base: position 12,261 of record JBBPMG010000751.1, on the reverse strand, counting down.
TCCTCAAGCGTCCTCTCCAACACCGCTCGATCTTCCTCTATGCGCGTTATCTTGTCTTCAAGGACCTTGCGCTCCTCTTCCAACTCGGCTCTCAACGCAAGATCGTGAGCTTTCGCCGCCTCTTCCATCTCTTTCCGCAAACTAGCCATCTCCCGTTCGTGCCTCTTTTGCATCTCTTGCATCTCTGCCGTAAGCACCTTACCGGCAGCCGTCTCCCCTAGCTTCTTGCCCTCTCGTACCTCTTCCTGGATCTTCATCGTCACCGCCTCGAGAGGAACCAGCTCTGACATGATCTTGCGCGCAGACTCGACCGTGTTCGCGTGACGGCGCATCTGTGCCCCAGCGTCGATCAGAGCCTTGAACGCCCCACCCTTGAGGTCCGCCTCTCGGCGGTTCCCTTCCTCCTCGCTGACGCGGCCCCAGTTGGTGGTCACGATCCGGACGTTCCCGAGGTTCTCTTCGCCACAGAGCGAGTAAAACATTCGCAGGTTCTTTCGCGACACGCCGCCGACGCGCGGGTCTGAGATGCGGTGCATGTAAATGATTCCGTTGAGCTTTTGCCTCTCGCTGTCCATTCCGGAGCGATCAGAAGGGGGACGAGCATACAAGGTGGACACGCTCACCCCCTCTCTGGTTCCAGATAGTCCACGATGTTTTGCAGAATGTCGGTGTCCGTCACGCCGTCCCTAGAGTCGTCGAACCCGGGCGTGTCGATCAACGTGACCGAGCGGCTTGTGGACTGATCGACGTAGCGAGACGTGAGGATGTCAGATGTCTCGGACTCTGGAGTGTGACCGATATGAATGTTCTCGTCGTCAGTGAGGAGCTTGATGAACTGCGCGCGGCGAATGTGAGTTCCTGTGCAGGTGAACTTCGCTGGTACTCGCCGTAGACTTGCCTAGAGGGTGGACGAGAGAGAACGAGCGTCGGTCCCAGCCATATCGCTATCAAGGTCGATAGTACGTACCCGCGCCGGTGGCACCCATGACCCTGTAGTGGTCATAGTATCTGCCTAAGCCCACTTTGCACGTACGACAAGTAGCACGTACGCAAAGACGGACGGGAGCTTTTGTTGATGAACGGTGTTCTTCATGACTGGAAACAGTTCGGGGGGATACTCCAGGGGGGGGTTCAGCGGGAATGCACTTCTCATTTCTCGACTCTTTGAGCCACGTCTCGGGACACGTGAAGCGCTTTTTCGCGTAAGAGATCGCACTGTAACCTCCTGGACGTGAGCCAATGTGGCTGGATGAGCCCACTGGGACCCTCGAACGAAGCACCGCATGGACGCGTGCATGGCTGGGTGGCGGTCCCTCATTGATACCTGGCCGCAGCTGTGGACGCTGCTCGCCCCTGCGCGGTAATTGCACCCACAACGCTGATTGGGGGACAGAAGCTGTTAGGAAAGGGTCATTCAACCATCCTGAAACCTCGCCTATCAATGATAGATGGGTGTTGAGTTGCCGGTGGCGCTGTCGCCCGCAGACTTCATTTCTGCTGCGGCCTGCATCATTGGGAGGTGGTCCTCCAGACCGTTTCGTACCCCATCACTGGCAGCGTACTGGACAATGGGCCATCTATGAGTGTCTTCGAATGCATCCTAACCTGACCATTGGACGTCGAACCCATTCATAGTTGGCTTCCATTGGCAACACGTGGAACAACTTCTGCAGAACCTCCCCTTTTTCCGTCACACTACGCCGGTGATTCATGAGCGAGCCCTGGGGATTGGAGAGAAATTTCTACGAACGCCACTCACCCTATGACAATCGCATAATGCAAGGTACGTCGACAGCATTTCCTACTTATAAGTGATCCACTCGTAGGGCATTGCTCTGTCCAAGCAGTCCAATAATACGCTCTGCAGCAAGCCTTTCTCATCATGTCCCACTCCGAATTGGTTCAAGTACGCAACGCGATCTCACAGATATCCAGAGGCAAAGATGTTAACGAGGACAGCTGGATGGTGTGCGTCCCCTTCGCCATGCTCGTGCTGCGTGATCCCGACGCTTTCGCTTAGCATGTGGTGTAATACCAACTGGGGAGATCTGCTCCAGCCTGCTCCGCTCTCCATCTCCCTCCTTGGTTCACTCATGGTGGTCGCTTCCAGCACAAATGATTTCTGTCTGCAAATTCTCTCCGTGTGCTTGTGGCGGTTCACTCATCGTGTTGCGCTTCAGCGCTCCTTTCCACGAACGAGTCTGCCAAATTCACATATGCAAAGTACCCCACCTCTTTCAAAACGTGCCTCCAGCAGATGGTAGGCGATGGGTACATCGCATTCGAGACGACCTCGCACCAAATGAGGCGTATCAACAACGCGTCGAGTCAGCTGCCCGAGGCGATCAAGAGGGCCGTCACGGTCATCACACAGTGCCCGTCCGCCAGCGAAGTCCAGTATCTGTTGCCAAACGCGCTCGACTCTGTCGCGGAGCTCACCCAGATTTGCGTGTGCGTCCCGTTGTGGATCCACACTTCGAATGGCGTCGTCGCTCACCCTTGGACCAGAGACGCGTCGCAGTCGTGTGAGCAAGCGTTCCTTAGGATTTCGGCGCTCGCCCAAGAGATTTTGGAGTGTACGACGTACAAGGCAGGGCGTGTCGTGCTTTGGTGATGAGGTTGGACTGATATCACTGTGCGGGCGTAGATCGGGAATGTCGAACAAGCGACTGAGCGGAACAAAACTTACCTGTCTATCCTTAGAGAACAGGCGGAAGAAGAAAAGAAACTCGCCCAAGATGCCAAAAAGACGTCTGACTTGATGAAGAAGGTAAGAATACCGCTATGATACCCCCCCGTCGAGTGTGCACCTTGTCGTCGTATCTGTGCCTGCGGTGACCTATTAACGATATCATTTAGTCATTTCAAAATGTGGAAGCAGATTTCAAGACAGCCGTCCGTAACGTCCCATCGGGGCGAGTTTCTTCATCGTCATGTGATGGTGGGTATTGGGCCTAATGTCTTCACTAGTTGGTCAGTGGTAGGCATGCACGCGGTGGAGAGCTTGTCCAATGCTGTCGTAGCCCCCATAAACGCATTGTTTGGCATGGCGAAAGTCAAGAGCCGCTACCTGCAAACCGGCTCGTCCTCTTTTGCAGGTAAACGTGCACGATACGTGCGACCAAGCTGGTCAAATGATGACCATGCCCACAGGGAAAACGACGCAGCCATCCGGAGCGGCACTGAGCGATCCCGGGATCTCTCTCGCACAGCAAGTCTTTGGTCTTGTTTCTGACCTGGATCTCCTCATCGCTGGCGGACCTGGCGGAAGACCTGACTGGGATAACATTCGTGGTTCAGTGCGTGTTTTACGTGACCCTCAACAAGTATCCCATTGACATACCTATCCAGAACAATAAGAGCGGTGGCTTGTACATCGAAGCGAGCTTGGAAAGACTGTCGAGTCGTCTGGATAGAACCAAGCCTATCTCGTCAGAGCTCCTGCCTATCATGCAGCAAGCAGTGCGAGTCACAAGGAGTGTCAATGGGGTTGCAAGGACTGTTGGAAGCAATGATAGCAGCACGCTCGACCAACAAAAGCCGGTGGTGAAGGAGATGATCGGACATCTCCAAGTCATCGTGACACGGTGCAATCTCATGTTGCAGCAGACGGGTAGCGTTGCGACGGGCCCCGGTACTCCAAGGAGCGCTTTGACTACAGTCAGTTCCACAGTATGTATTTCGGGTCCGCGGCGAATGGTGTGGTTTATAACCAAACCCCTTTCCAGCAAGCTGCCATTGAAACTGCAAAATTTAGCGTACGCATGTGACAGACACCACTTTGACGGTCTCTCACGTTTCTCCTAGGTTGATCAAACACGGGCAGGCCTGGAAGCGGCACGAGAATCCTACGCCAAGATGTCCGCTCGTCTGATTGAGGATCAGCGCGAAGTGACCAAGACGATCAAGGCCATGACGAGGCTGTCTCTGGAGAATGCTACCTTGAAAGACATCCTACCCGTTCTCATGCAGGCTGTCAAGGCTTTCACGAGTACGTACGCATCTGACGCACATTAATGGCCATGCCTAATCGAATGCGCATCATATGACAGCCCTCCGTGCCCAGTTTTCGCAAATGACGCAGTTTTTTTGCAATGTTGCATCGCTCATTAATGACGTGATGAGACCTCAAGTGACGTCGTGGGTCAAGAACCTGGAAGCAAGCTCCGAGATGGCGCTTGCTGGCGTGACCCTTTCCGGCGAGTATTTCACGAGTCCGTGGAAACATGCACGTCATGCTTGACGCGTCGTCACAGAATGGACACGACATGCGATGTATACCCAGATGATGTGTCCGCTCAAAGTGAGCATGCTTGCAGAGCGGATTTCACGAACGTATTTGCAAGTGTCAGACTTGTACATCATGCCTGCCCAACGGTTCGAGTTTCTGGCCGTCTGTGTTGGTGGGCCTCCAGGCTGACGGAAGACATGGATGTTTCCAGCGAAGTTGGACATCTGCTTCATTTCCAGGAGGACAGGAGTGAGGATGGTAAACGCACGTTCTTATGTACGTCTCTCTTCTTTCCCCCTCATGCGGGGCGAGACACGAATAATCTACTACGCAGTGAAACTCGGTCAGGCACAGGAGATTGTTCAGACGAAATCCGAGATGGCGAGTCGGAAGATACTCGAGCTTGTGCGGGAGGACCAAGAGGTACGTTTCAATGTCTTGTGTGTCGCGCCCAAAACGCTCTGATCTTGTCTTGTTCAACGATATGCCTCAGAGTTTTGTCGGCGCGATCAATCATCGGTTGATGGTGATACAAGACACTGTTGGGCGCGTTCTGCCTGCAATCGCTGAACCTGGTGCGTTTTTGCGTTCTCTCTCCTCTGACGACAGCTAGCTCTGTGGGATGTGGAGACTGATCTTGGCGGTCGTTTTTTCCAGTCCCGCAGCCAATTGCAGAAGTGACAGCAACCCACGTCGAGGAGGCCGATCGTGAGAGGCAGGAAGTGGCAGATGCGGTCCCTCCGTATGCCCTGGATGGTCTCATGTGATCATAAATTATCTCCTCGACGGGCCGCCGAGGATGGATGTTTGATTCTGTCCTGATCAGTTTTTGTTGACATCCTGTTTACTTTACGTGTCTACCACAGTCATTGAGTAAATTGAGGGGGTGGCCCTCAAAACGAGTGGGCATTGTGATCACCCAGTGGTCGTCTATGGACGTCCGAGTTCGCGCGGCGCTTCTTTTCACTACGGTCGATTCGCTAGGTACGATGGCGTGCTCCGGTCGCGGGCGTAGGTTGGACATCGAAGGCAGATGGGGATTGCACGAACACTTTATTGCCCTGGTATGCCAAGTACATCACCCTTCGAACGGCGGCCGGCAGCGACAATATGTTGCTAAACAGGAGACGGCTGGACGGTTAGCAAACCCCGGGTGATATCTCACGGAGGTCGCCGAAGATGATCCTTCATTCGATACGTAGTATGTACAGTCCCGATCTACCGTGAACCAGCGTGCATGCCATCGTAATAAGCGTCGGCAGACCTATGCACATTTGAGCAACACATGACGAAAAAAATAAGAAACGACATTACCTCCCAGATTTAGTCGAGGAAGTAGAGACATAATGCCGACTGTCCGCGACTCTATACATTGACCTCTGGGACCACTCACGTCTTCTCTTTTCCTCGGCCATGTCTGCCTCCAAACTTCTTGGGTATGCTTCCATTCGCCCCAGGGGACGACGGTCCACGTCCCAGCTCGCCCGCGTGCCTACTCTGTTGCTTTCTACTTGCTGACGCCATTCCTGATGCACCCTAGTCATCTCTTCCCTCAGCACTTGCGAATGATCTGCTTCGTCCTTTTCCACGCTTTCCAGCTCCTGGCCCGGATAGGTGGTGGCCCTCGTCTTGCTCCTGGGTGGCACTGTCGGTTGCAACTCTACATCTGCAGAGCCGTCTAACATCGTAACGTCTTGACTGTGCTTTTTGCGCAATTCTTGCGCGACGATGGGTTCGCCTGTGGCCAAATGAATGGAGTTGCCGACGGATACCACATACGGTTGTCCAGGACTCTGCGCAGACTTTTCCTGCAATCGAGGTAGTCTCGCAGAATTCTTGCGTTGCGCCTGTAGAGCCGCATGTGAGGACTCAGGGACTTCCTTGCTCTGCTCATGCAGCGAAACAAATCTCTCCGATGTACCGCTCCGCTCGACCACCGAACCGACAGCAAGGGTGGCGTCCAGTCTCTTCTGATCAACACTGGCGTGTTCCACCTTGTCCTCCAGAATCTTGCGCTCTCGCAACAACTCGGTCAACAAAGCGCGATTCTTCTCCTCGGCATCCTTCATCTCCCTCCTCAGATCAGCCAACTCTCGTTCCTGTTTCTTCATCCGATCATTGGCATCTGCGACCTGCCGCTCTAACTCTTGCAGCCTCCGGGAAGTTTCCATCCTGTATTCTATCTCGACTTCGTGATCCTTGGTCGCTTGAGCCTGTATATCGCGGTGCTCTAGTGTCAGATGTTTCGTCGGGAGTGAAAGGTGCGCCGATTCGTTACTCCTTTCTCTCTCTTGTTCCACGCGCTGTTCCTCAAGCGTCCTCCTCAGCACCGCTCGATCAGCCTCTATGCGCGCTGTCTTGTCTTCAAGGACCTTGCGCTCCTCTTCCAACTTGGCCCTCAACGCACGATCATGAGCTTTCGCCGCCTCCTCCAGCTCTTTCCGCAAATTAGCCATCTCTCGTTCGTTCCTCTTTTGCATCTCTTGCATCTCTGCCGTAAGCACCTTACCGGCAGCCGTCTCCCCTAGCTTCTTGCCTTCCCGCACCTCTTCCTGGATCTTCAGCGTCACAGGTTCGAGGGGAACCAGCTCCGACATGATCTCGCGCGCAGACTCGGCCGTGTTCACATGACGGCGCAGCTGTACACCGGCATCGATCAGAGCCTTGAACGCCCCACCCTTGAGGTCCGCCTCTCGGCGGCTCCCTTCCTCCTCGCTGACGCGACCCCAATTGGTGGTCACTATACGGACGTTCCCGAGGTTTTTTTCTCCACAGAGCGAGTAAAGCATGCGGAGGTTTTTTCGCGACACGCCGCCGACGCGCGGGTCCGAGATGCGGTGCATGTAAATGATTCCATTGAGCTTTCGCCTCTCGCTGTTCATTCCAGGGGGCGATCAGAAGGGAGGACGAGCATACGAGACGGACGCGCTCACCCGCTCTCTGGCTCCAGGTAGTCCACAATGCTTCGTAAAATGTCGGTGTCGGTCACACCCTCCCTAGAGTCGTCGAACCCGGGGGTGTCGATCAACGTGACGGGGCGACCCGTCGCCCGATCGACGTAGCTAGATGTGAGGATGGAAGATGTTTCGGACTCTGGAGCGTGTCCGATACGAATGTTCTCGTCGTTGGTGAGGAGCTTGATGAACTGTGCGACGAGAACGTGAGTTTTTGTGGGAACGAACCACGCTCGTACCTACCATCGACTTGCCTACAGGATGGACGAGGGAAAACGCGTGTCGATCCCAGTCGTGTCACTACCAAGGTCGATGCGTACCTGTACCAGTCACACCCATGACTCTGTGATGATCATGTTAACCCGAGCCCGCCTTGTACGGCAAGAAGCGACACGTACGCAAAGACGGACGAGGAAGCACCGTTCTTCATGACTGGAAGGCGTTCAGGGGGGACGCTTCAAGGGGGGTTTAGCAGGCATGCCTTCTCGTCTCTCGACTCTTTGAGCCCGGTCGCGGGACCGCCCTACACGGAGCGCTCATGGGCGCAAGAGATCACATTGCGACCTCCTGGATGCTGAGCCAACGTGGCTGATAAGCCCCACTGACACTCTTGATCGAAGCACCGCATGAACATGTGGATGCAGGGTGGCGGTCAGCTCCTCATTGATACGTGGGCGCAGCTGTGGGCGCCGCGGTGTTTGCGCCTGCAACGCTGATTGGGGGACGACGAGGAGGCGCGTCGGTCATTATGGGGATAGAAGCTATTGGGAAAGGGTCCTCCAGCCATCGTGAGGACCTGATCATGATGATCGAGCGTGAATGGGCGTTGAGTTGCCAGTGGCGCCGCTTGCTTGTAGACTTCATTTCTGCTGCGGCTTGATGGCGAGGTGATCCTCGTAGACCCGTTTTGTACCGCATCATCACCGGCAGCGACCGGAGCATGGGCTATCTATGGGCGTCTTCGAATGCGTCACAGCTTGACCATTGGGCATTGGTTTCCAACACGTGTAACAACTTCTGCAGAACCTCCATTTTTCTGTTACGCTACGCCAATGATCTATGAGTGCCCCGTGGCGCCACTGGAAAGTCCTGGAGAATTGAGAAAATTTTCCATGAGCGCTACTCACCCTAAGACAGGTATGTCGATAATCAAGTTCATACTTATAAATGATCCACTCGTAGTAGCGCATTGCTTCGCCAAACAGTCCAATAATGTATATTTTTCACCACCATGGGATCCAGTGAAAATGAGAATACAGTGAATTGCATAGTGTTTACAAGTCATGTATACGCCTATAGGGCCTCCTGAGAACCACACATGTAAATGTCCGGCAAGGGGCGTAGCACCCCACAGGGCAATAAACGAGGAACACAAAAAAGTCATAGTGGTAACAGGAGGGTAGACTAAGCCGAGCCATACGCTTCTCGTCCGCACCGTCTCACTTCGTCCGAGTCTCCGCTTTCGTTTCTCTCCCGCACTCCGAGTGCGTGCCTTCGTGAGCGTCAGCTGATCTGTGCACATTTGAGCAACACAGAACGAAAAGAAAAAAAGCGACGTCACCTCCCAGATCCAGTCAAGGCCGCAGAGACATAATGGAAACCGTCCGTCATTAACCCATACATTGACCTCTTGGCCCGCTCGCGTCTTCTTTCTTCGAAAGCTATGTCTGCCTCCAACTTCCTCAGGTGTGCTTCCGTCCGCTCTAGCTGACGGTCCGCTTCCCGGCTCGCCTGCGTGCGTACTCTTTCGTTCTCTACCTGCTGAAGCCGTGCCTGACGTTCCCTGGCCAACTCTTCCATCAACAATTGCATACGATCTACTTCGCCCTTTTCCATGCTTTCCAGCTCCTGGCTCGGATAGGTGGTAGCCCTCGTCTTGCTCCCAGGCGGCACCGGCGGTTGCCACTCTACATCTGCAGAGCCGTCTAACATCGTAACATCTTGACTGCGTCTTTTGTACAACTCTTGAACGACTGGTTCGCTTGTGGCCAAATGAGTGGAGTTGCCGACGGATGCTACGTATGGTTGTCCGGGACTCAGCGCAGACATTTCTTGCAGTCGAGGTAGTCTCGCCGAATTCTTGCGCTGTGCCTGGAGAGCTGCAGGCGGGGCCCTGGGGACTTCCTTGCTCTGCTCAAGCAGCGAAACAAATTTCTCTGATGTACCGTTGCGCTCGACCGCAGAACCGACACCGAGGGTGGCCTCCAGTCTCTTCCGATCAGCATTGGCGCGTTCCACCTTGTCCTCCAGAACCTTGCGCTCTTGCTCCAACTCGGCCATCAGAGCGCGATTCTCATTCTCCTCGGCATCATTCATCTCCTTCCTCAGTTCAGCCAATTCTCGTTCGTGTTTCTTTTGCACCTCTCGCATTTCTGCAGTGAGCACCATACCAGCTGCCGTGTCTGACAGCTTTTTGCCAGCCCGCACCTCCTCCTGGATCTTCATCGTCACTGTCGCAAGAGGAGTAAGCTCCGACATGATCTGGCGAGCAGATTCCAGAGTATTCGCGTGGCGACGCATCTGTGCTCCACCATTGATCAGGGCTTTGAAAGCCCCACTCTTGAGATCCGCCTCCCGATGATCTCCTTCCTCCTCGATGACACGGCCCCAGTTCGTAGTGACGATGCGTACGTTCCCCAGGATCGCATCTCCGCAGAGCGCATGAAACAATTTGATGTTCTTTCGTGAACCACCACCGACGCGCGGGTCCGAGATGCGGTGCATGTAAATGATACCGTTGACGTTTGTCTTCTTGCTGGATGATCGGTTTGGGCGATGAGAACGGCGGAAACCAAGCTCATTGAAACATACATACCCATTCTGTGGCTCAAAAAATCGGACGATTTTCTCGAGGATGTCGGTGTCAGTGATGCCTTCCCTGGAGTCATCGAAACCGGGGGTGTCGACGAGGATGACAGAACAACCAGTCGCCTCATCGATGTAGTGGGCCGATTGAACTCCGAACGTCTCGGATTCTTGGTTGTGACCAACGTGAATGTTATCGTCGTTAGTGAGAAGATTGATGAACTGAATGTCAGGAAACGTGAGAATGCGTCTGGAAGCTTCGAATGCGCTTACCGTCGATTTTCCTGCAACACGAATGGACCAGTCGAATCGAAAAGACGATGTGGTAAATGTAAACGCACCTGTTCCGGTCGCGCCCATGATTCTGCAGGGTTCGTTTGGGGTCAACTGGAGCCACCACATGTGACAAAGCGCGCATACACAATGACGGAACCAGGTTTTTCTTGATCAAATGAGTGTTCCATGGTTGCCGTCGGGAGCGGCTGTCCTGAAGCGCAACGAATGGTAGTGTGAGGGCTTGGGGTGAATACCCGGTAGAACGCACTTTTATTTCATCGCCCAGAGCGGCGTCGCATACGACACCTATCGTGATCGCAACAGGCCATCACGTATCACACGGAGTGTAGAAGCCTGGTGCGCCCAGGCATCGCGGGCAATTGGTTTGACGCTGAGTGACGTTAATACTTGGTATCATAAAGTTTCCCACACATGTTCTGAATCGAACATCAGACTACTGGCACTCAGCATGGCCGCAAGGTCCAGTCCCAGATCTTAGCACTGATCGAGCCTGGTCGTCAGTCACCACTGCTACCAAATACAACGGATCTCTTGTACGTCGCCATAACCCCACGCGGATGACGGGGACCATTCATCCTCGCACAACCCTGTTTCTGAATCACCTGCTATCAACACGGGGCGTCATCAAACAGGGTGCGTTGTCCGCGGGGCGCCAGCGGCCTTCGCTGCTTATCGACACATCAGTTTTTCCCTATGCCCCGATCATTTTGGTGGCACATTCACAAAAACGTTGCATCCCAGAACCCTGAAGTCACCATGCTGTATTATCCATGAGGCCCGAGACCTGATGGTTCTATTATGACAGCGCTTCAATGATGTCCTTATTTTCTGCTCACTCGCGGATGTCAACATGTATCACACTTTCAATAGTGCGGAATCAAGATCTAGTAGAGGCCCCTGTAATCGGCGCGCAACGCTTGACTTGAATCCACAGGTTCGGGCCTATCCTTTCACCGACCCTAAGTAGGAGTGGTCGTTGCTTCTCTCGCAGACAGGAATCCCTGACAGTGCCTTGTGGCTGGCTACTGCAGCCCGTCGCCGGTATTATCTGAATCCCGTGATGAATAACGACCGATTTCGTATCGAGGCGATGACGTTTCTACAGCATATCCACAAAACGTTGCATTCCAGCGGGATCCTGCAACCGCCACCTGCATCAACACGCAGCATCGCTTATGAGATGCTTCGCTGGAGGGTGCCAGTGGGCTTATCAGCCACGTTGGCTCACGTCCATGGTTGTGATGTGATCTCCCGGGCGATGAGCGCTTTCTACCATCTCGTGTTTGGCGGCCTTGTGATCTCGCTCGAGAAATAAAAAGTGCGTTCCTGCTGACCCCCCCCCCTCCTCGGCAGCATCCCATTGAACTCCTTTCAGCCATGGAGAACACCACTCTCCGACAAAAGCTCCCGTCCGTCTTTGCGTACGTGCCACCTCTCTGCGCCTGATGTAGCTGTTCGAGTTGACATGATTGCCACAGCGTCATGGGTGCGACTGGTACGGGTACGTACTGGCCATGGTAGCAGTGTGGTTGAGATCGATGCTAACCCGACGCGCCTTTCACGCCGTCCGTCCTCCAGGCAAGTCTACGGTGAGTACCAGCGAGGTTTACCCGGACAGGAACTCACATTCGCCACGCGCAGTTCATCAAGCTCCTCACAAACGACGAAAAAATTCGTGTCGGCCATAATCAAGAGTCCGAGACGTTCGACGTCCTAACGTCTGGCTACGTCGATAAGGCGACGGGCCGCTCGGTCGTGCTGATCGACACCCCCGGGTTCGACGACTCTAGGGATGGTGTGACTGACACGGACATTCTACAAAAAATCGTGGACTACCTGGAGCCAGAGAGCGGGTGAGCGCACCTCATCTCGTGCTCGTCCCTTTTTGATCACCCGGAATGGACAGCGAGAGGCGAAAGCTCAACGGAATCATTTACATGCACCGCATCTCAGACCCGCGCGTCGGCGGCGTGT
>JBBPMG010000750.1:0-13785 GCA_038090195.1 Boletellus deceptivus | reverse complement strand
AAACGTGATCGCAGATACAGTCATGTGTTGATCGGTCGCGCGATGCGAGGTTATTCCGAATCCACTGTCAATCCCGCCTCGCCGGCCACAGCAATCGTGGTAATACAACTCCCACACGCTGATGGTGTAGCATGGCATCCATGATTCCAGGGGCGATTCAATGACTTGTATTAAACGTTTATTCACCTATGCGGCAGTCCTTGTTCCATTTGTTCGCTCGGGCATACTGGTCAGGCGCCACACGTTTAGTAAAATTGAAATTGGGTCTAAATGCTTAAACCTTCTGCGCACCGTCAGATCACTACTGCGTCCCTGAGCTCTCATGATCTCAGGGGTCCCCGTTCCCTTACTTGCCGTTTATGCGATTCGCATACTACGCGTCACAGTTGACCGGATATTGTGGATACTCTTCGCCGTGCAACTCAGAGGAGCGGTCGGATAGCCGAGAGACGATGTCGTTGTGGCCTGTACACCCTACTAGGTCCCGAGGGCGGTTGCCATGCGCACGTTGTTTTCTCGAATACAACAACTGCCTGCAAAGGACGAAAGGGTACGGCGACCCTCGTCATGACCCTCGCCCCGGATATATTATATGTGCCTATGAGCTTATGGGGTCTAAAAACCGCCTCGCTCTACACTGGGTGAAGAAAAAAGAGCTGGTACTCTGAACGAGAAAACCCCCCGAGTCGTCACTTCCACTTCACTCGCACCTTCGTATCCCGACCGACGATGTCTTTCGATGGATTCACTGCCCTATTCCGCCGCACGTCGCAAGAACACTTGAACAGGACATGTGGAAGATCGTTAAGACGCTTCCACCGAACCCGCCTCCGAGGTACGTTCCGATTCGTTCAACATGCGTCTGGCAACCAAGCTCACGCTCCGGCGTACAGACACGTCCGCGTGCACGTCCACCTCGGATGGACGCCTGGCTGCGATGAAACCGAGTTCGTGATGCGCAACAGCGCGCTCGTGGCCGATTTTCCGCTCGAGCAGTCCGGCTGTCTCGCCCTTGGCCGCGTGAGATCGAAATGGGCGCTTCGGGGTTGTGCGGTGGGTGTCTCTTTTCCGGTGCGCAAAGTGTGGGGAGATGGCGTATTGATAATCAGCTCCTGCTCGCCGTCGGCATTCCATTGACAGCTAACCGACCCGTGTCGTCGGGCCAAGTTTGAGACGGCCCATCCGGATTATGTATCCCCCGCTTGCGCTCAGGGTACTCACAGAGGATGAGGGCGTCCTGAAACTTTTCGCTGTCGAACTCGCCACCGTCTAACGTTCACTCTTTCTCGTTCTGCCTACGTGCGCCTGGCACAGAACCGAAGCCGCCGGAGGGTACGATCGCGATGCGGAACGTCACCGCGCACGACGACTTTTGGTCCCGGCTTCACGAGGCGACGCTCGGTCGACTCGTGGATATGATTGGTCTTTTGGCAACGGTGAGGTATTCTGCCTGTTGGTATTTTTTCCTCGTGCTCATGATCGATGTCGTCGGTTTGTCTTGTTTGCGCACATAGGCGATGTTGTTGACGGTGGTGACGCTCGGGGTGCCTGCCGCGCTGGCGTGGTAATGTTGAGTACGCACCCGTGGTTCGCGTACGTCGTCCTCGTGATGTCACGGTGATATCTTCGATGGACTTGCTTTTTGCATTCATGGCTGGCTCTTTTTCTTCTTCCGTTGGAGCCTCGCTGTGTGTCGTTATGCTGTATGTTCGATCATCCTATGCTTTTTTTCCCCCTCGAGTCGGGTGTACGCTAGCGTGGATGCTTTACCTTGCTGTAGGATATCATAGTAGACAATACCGTTATTTACGTGGCACGTAGTATACCAATAACGATTTCTCCCGCCTGTCCTGCCGGTTGTGATATCATCGGATTCGGTACTGAAGCTAGACGACCAATGCTGCCGGCATGCACTTGATTCCTTTTCCTCATTGCCTCTCGTTTTTCCGCAGGTACTGACACTTCGTCCAGGGCCGTGCGATACTCGCTCCATGACGGCGAGCCTAGACGGTGCGCATGACGTTGGCGAGATTTTCAGCGCCCGGACCGACGAGTCGATTGAATTCATGTAAAAGCATCCTTATCCGCTGGCGCATCGGAATCCATGGAGAAGAAGGACCCAGAGCTAGGCCAATCAACGGTCGGAGAAGAGATTATTTGGCCAACAACTCACCGATGCACAGGCGCGTGCACCGGTTCTGTTGCGCGAACAGGGGAGTGCAGAGGCCACATGGCCATACTCGTTTCTGGGCACGTAACGGTTTCTTGTTTCGTGTGGAGATTCAGGCAAGCAAGAGAGATATAGAAGCAGCGCTCGGGCGGAGGGACCTGCGAGACTCGACAGGCCGTGTTGATTATGGGCCGATGGCAAAGCATGTACGTGTCACTCGGCTCTTCCTTGGACGAGTTTCGTCGTCGCACCGAGGGCAAGCAAAGGGCGAAAGATCTAGTTTCTTCCTAGTTCGTGCTCTTCCCCAGCGCTCCCTTGCACAAGTTGCACCCACCATATCACACCCTCAAGCTCGCCCCTCCGCAGCTCCTCCGGGGCCTCGAGCGCGTGGATTGTTACTGTGCGAAGTCTTAACCCCCTTTGTGGCTCGCTCCTACACAATAGGCTGTCCCCACTCTCGGCCGGCTAGCGCTCCACGTTTTCGCCCACTCACTCTCGTTCGTCGCACCCTCACCACTAGTGCTGATTCCCCCCCATGGATTGTAGATGCATATTTTTTTTCCCTTCTCGCGTGCGACATGCGACATCTACGGACTTACAAACATGCATTGACTGTTCGGATAGCGCAGACACGATCCTGACGTAGACACGTCATCACAAGGAAGCTCCGAGTCGCATTCAAACGTCAGAACTACCACAGGCTGCACCCGATCGCTTCTTGTATCTCCGCATGGCCCATATATTTATCCTGTGGCGATGATATTGGGCCACCGCGATCTGCGGGTTAGCTGATAAGTTAGCCGCAGTCTTGGAGTACGCTTGTACTGGATGAAGAAGGAATAGCTCATTTTTCGAACTCCTTTTGGGTGCTACGGCAGCACTCTCGACAAATCAGATGCCTGATCAAGCGTCGGTAGGCCCTTGAAGTCTCACCAACCACTCAGTTCATTTAACCCGTTACACAGATATTGCAGTCCTGCGTTATATCGTCCTGTTACGTGGGAGTGCGTTGACGAAGAGGGTTCGTCTAGCACAACGGGCGTCGAGCTTACGCGGTAGTAGACTCGGCAGTCCACGCACCGACCACGCCTTCCTCCTTTCCGTGGGCGACACGACAATGATATCGGCAAGGACAAACCTGTGTACGCGACGGCGTGTTTGCGCGGAGCATGTGCATACGGTATGCATCACAATCTCGACAGGCGGAATGTCGGATCAAGCGAGCAGGGAAATCGGGTGAGCAAAAATGAAATAAATATAAATTCTGACTCATACCTGACGGGGTATCTATCCCAGAGAACCCCAGGACAAAGGGGACAAGGCGCAGCACTCGGTGAACGGACATGGGGTGGGCACATTTTAATCGTGTAGCGTAACCGCATTGATTTGTGCTCGGGAGCCGATATCGGGCATCAAGCCTGTCGCTGAACGGGTGCAAACGTGAGTGTTCGTCCGTGGGCGCGTGGCTATTGGAACATAGACCCAAGCGTGGATAGGTTTTTTCTTAGACGGTATGGAGCAAGCTAGGGCGGACTAGAGACAACATAGATGTCAACGGTGGACGACCCAAAACCCATGTCGCTCGCGACGAACTGGCGATAAAGACTTGGTGATCGGGAAGACTCACCGGCTGAGCATGTTTCTGCAAGGTGCTGTGGACGTCCCCATCGGATCTGCGCCGGTCATTACGGTGGCGATGAAGTCGTGACTAGATTAATATCAGGCTATGGACCGGGGCGGACGCGGACGATCTTGTAGTATTTCCTTTGTAGTATTTCCTCGTGTTGAGACAGAGAAAACGACTGAGGTGATGAATATCGCAACAGACGGCGCGTGTAGCAGGTGAGAGGGACGCGGAATAAAATAAACGAGCACAACAGAGCGTTCATTCGAAGGGCTGATGGGAATCACTACATGGGAACACATGTGTTCAAGAGCCTAATGGGATGGGGCTGCGTAACCGTCCCATTTGGTCACGGGACAGGGCACATTGGTAAATAGCGCCCTTCAGTGATTCAGTGAAGTTGTTTATTCAGGCTCGCGCGCTCGCACGTTGAGACGAAGAAGTGATGACAAACATTGGACGATGACCAGGAAACGCTCCAAAACGGTACCACCAGTACACTGCACTAATCAAAGCTGGGTTCTAACTTTAACGTGGTCTCGCCAAGTAAGATGTCACCGAGGCAAAAGCGGATGAAAAAAAAAAGAGTTTCATCAAGCTTTTGCCAAAGCTTTTTGGGGGTGTCAGCCAAGCTTCAGAGCAGTCCTAGAAATCGTACTACCTGGGCAACCTTGGTATCATCATTGGAAACGGCAGTGTCTCATTGTTCGGAATGCTTCAGCTCGTGGGCGGGGGACCATCTCGTTGAGCCACAAGCTCTAGAATATGTATTCTTTGAGAGCGTCTCACACTTTGTGTTCCAGGTTGTTGGGCACAGGCGAAGGGGTCCGCCAGGGCGAAGTTTGCAATCGTAAGCAACGTGAGCAGGGTGAGGAAGAAGCGAACTGCTTCCAGTTGCATGGGTGTGTGTCGTACTTTTACTAAGGCGGATGTCAGTGAGTGCTGTCAACCAACACCTGAAAAACAGGGGGCCACCACTGCTGGGATTTGCTGTTGATCAGCGAGTCGATCCGGGCCACTATGGAACTTATCCCGCACTTATGCAGACAGCTCGATTATACGCGCCCGTCGCGCGGTTTGTCGATACGAAAGCGCTCAAGTCGGGGAGAAAGGCAAGAATCAAACCTTAGACTTCCGACCCTCGGCAGGGACAGTAGCAGACTGCGGGGTGCGGACTCTGCCGGTGCCACGTCCATTTGAAACTCCTGGCGGACAGCGAGGAAACGTAGATATTGACAGTTGGGTGCCACGCCGTCAGCCTCCTCAGAGGCGGAAGGGGATAGGGCGGTAGCCGTGACACAAACTTCGGTTAACACTATCTATCTCTCGTATCTCTCTTCTCTCTCTCTTTACTCTCTCTCTCTCTGTACTAACTCCCGATTCCATGTGCACATTCATGGATAGTCTTGTACTACAATGTATGCAGTGGGGCCCTCGTTGTTTGGGTAGCCCATGTCATACTGCGGACGGTCTGCAAAGGAATTTATCTGCTTCGGATTTGAAGGAGATCATGTATTAGACTCTCAGCTACAATGTCATGCATTACTTTTGAGGAAAAGTGTTGAGTTTGAGGTCAGCCGAATGGAGCTGGTGCGACGAGGTTGAAATGGATTCCAGTGCACAGTACTGTCATGTCGCACATGACATGGGTCATGGAAGCCGTGATAGAAGTGTCCACTGTTAGCCGGGGGGGGGAGAATAATTTACATGATCGTAACTAAAATAATAATGACTGTGGTCAACGAAGAGTTTTGCTGGAGCACGAAGGTGGAGCACTGCTCCGGAGGTCACTGGCTGAGCATGAGTGGACAAAGTACTCGATGGGGGGGTGGGCAGGTAAGGGTGGCTAGAAGGCTGGAGGAGCCTGTAAGGGTTGCTTGGTCATGGGGTCCATATGTGTGTGTGTTGCAACAAGTCCCCGACAGACTTTCACAGCGACGGGATACACTGTTGCGACGTACAGGAGGACCTGAGACGGCTGGGGGTGTGGTAACAAGCAACTTTGAGAATTGAGGGACAGGTATAGCACCTTGCAGTGTAGATGCGGCCCGGCAGCGTCGTCGACAAAGCTTCTGGGTCGCAAGGCGAAGGGCCTTGGGCATCGAGTCTGCGATTTGATCTTGCTGCAGGCTGAGCCTCCGGGAACGTTTGGAGATGACCCGAGGACCGTGTATCTTGTTGTACTACCGCAATAGAGCAAGCAGTTGTTGTCGAACCCGCTTTGTGGTCGGGTTATCGGGGTTCTCACTGTCGGACATTCCCTAAGATTAGATCATGACGATTCACACAACAGGTAGGGCATTCTATCTGGTGTCGACGTGGATGCTTCCGGTGTTTTTGACCTCCGCCGATCGTGAGTGACCGCGCTCGAACAGTCAAATCCTTGCTAATAAATATACATTTTCAGTGGTGATGATTCTGCGCATATATGCAATGTGGAATCGATCCAAATTCGTCCTTTACATCTTTATGTTCGCTCTCGTACTGCAGACGGTCGATATCATCGCTGTCGCAGCGACATATGAGAACCACCCGAACGTCTACTTGTCAGGTGTGTCACGAGATGTATCGGCACGACCTCATTCGCTTGATCGTGCTCTTTTTCTTGTTCTCTCCTAGTGACAGTACGCCGAGTTCGGGATCTCTCTTATTGTGAAGTTGCGATAAACGCTCCTTGGACTACCTATACTTACATCTCGCTGACACCACGAGTCGGTCTTGGTGTGATGCTCTTCATGTTCGCTGTCACTCCACCCTCGGAGGAATTAGTCAAGATGTACAAAACGACGAAACGACGGCAGCCCAATCGATACATCCAGCTGTTCGTTCGGGAGGGCATCGACGATTTACTTTTTCGTGTATGTTGCTTCTCCCGGCCCCCATCCCCCCTCCTCCATCTCACTCGCCTCACATGTTCTCAAAAATGAAACAAAATTACCACCACTCATAATTCTCCAGGAATATATGTCTTACAATATCAGCAACGTTGTTGCGCAGGGATCGATCATCCTCAACACACTTCCCGTGCTCCTCGTGATCACAATTCCGTACACGATCATGTGCCTCATGATGCCTCAGTTTATCCTCAGCGTGCGCGAGTGTGCGATCACGACTCGCGCAAGGGGCAGTACATATTCACCCTTTACAAGCGGCTGTCTAAACCGTTGTCCCCCGTGGCCTTCAGATCTGGCACGAACAGCTTGCTCATGACCGATCAGGCGTCGCGTCTTGTTACTATTAAGGTAGTGTTGACGCAAACCCTACAATCGCGACGGCGCGTCGCGGGACCGTCCGAAATCGAAAGGCGAGCAGTTTACATACGTCGAGTTTCATCGAGAGATAGCAGAAGATATAAGTTCCCTCGATGTGCTGCATATCTCGCTGGTAATTCGACCTAATCCTCGTTCACTTCACTTGATCGTGCACTGTGGTCAATGTCCTCCTCCGAACTGGCGTCTGCCCTGAAGCTGCTCCAGCTCACTAACTACACGTGCAGTGCGGCCACTCGTTATCGCATTGAATGACTAACCTTATCGGCCAACGCAGTCGTAACAATCTGTGCGGTAACATATGACTATGGTGCGTCGTACCTTCTGCCCTGCTCGCTATTCCTTCATTTCTGTTCCCCGCAGTCCTCACCTTCTCGAGAGAGGTATCTTTGTCTCTTTCGAGTCGCTTGTCATGCACCTTCTAACGGTCCCCAGGGTAGAATATATTTGGGTATGAAAGCAACCGTCACTCGCCGAGTACCACGTCACCTACATTTCGCAGCGTAGGAAGTGGACCGTGGCATCTATATTATTTATTGTTGTTCGTAATAGATCCCGCGGTCGTGCAGTTTCCCCTTTCCGTTGAAAATTCCAACAGGTTCGATATTCTGGCTTTTCCTATGCTGTGTAAGTACATCGTCTCATCCACACTGGAAAATATGCTCACGCTGGTCTAATCCTCAAGGACAGATGCACTTGGTGAGTTCAACACTGAAGTTATCGTGGTCGACTCAGACTGACCCTGTATTTGATCCATAGTCGGTACTTCCTTTGTGCATGGTCCTGCGCAGGTTCGTCTCTGAAGTTCCACTATGAAGTCCACACGACTGACATTTATTTTTTAACAGACGTACGCACTTTAATTACTCTATCGGATGAATGACAACGTTGACAGCCAAACGGGTGTACGTTTCGGAATCTCAAAGTTTAATTCCCTGCAATCAATCTCAATTCACAGTCGTGATGATCCTTCGTGTTTATGCAATGTAGGGTCAATCCAAGATGATCCTTTACATCCTTTTGTCTATATTCATAGTGCAAACTGTTCTTTCGATCATTTTGCAAGCGATGTACGTCAAGCCCAATATCAACTTGACGGGTGCGTCGCAAATATAGCTATCTCATCGATGCAGTCGGAACCCCGTCGCGCTAAATCTTTCTCTTCCTGTTCTAGCAACGGTATCACAAATAAATGGGCTCTCTTCTTGTTCATATACGCTGAACAACCCATGGGTCCTATATGCTTATGCTACCGCGGTCCCACGTTTCGTTCTTGCCTCTGTACTTCTTATTTTGGCTTTTGTCTCAGCATCCAAGGAAGCGATTGACATGTACAAAGCAACGAAGACGTGGCAACCTAACTGACATATCCAGCTCCTTTTAAACAGGGCATTCTCTATTCCATCCATGTACGTCTCGCCTTCTCCGTTTCCTTCATGGTTCCTCATCTGCCATACTTTCGATGATCTCGTCAATCCAATCTCACGTCATTCTAGACACGGAGTCAACAACTTTGTCCGCGTCATCGAGGATGGGGCTGTGATAAGCAGCAGTTCCATCCTGATCCTGAGTTCCATCTCTGTGTCTCTCATGTGCTCCATCATGCCTCGGTTCATCATTACGGTGCGAGAGCTGTATGACCACGACTGTCGTCGTGGGGTGTGCGGCTGGACGTGGATCAAAGGCAGGACGCCCTTGCTTCCTGGACAACAGATTACTCACCGTGTTATTAATAATGTAATTCCAATATTTTGGGTACTTACGGTATCATGATCGAATTGCAAGCCCTTGAACACCTTGCAAGGGTCACGACTGCGCTGGGCTACGAGGTTGTATAGCATTCGCCAAAGCGGATACTGTCCCCCAAGGTGAACTATATCTGGGTAAGAAAATATTAACTCGACCGGTTGTGGATCATCTCATTTACATCCCACAGCGCAGGAATTGGATCTGGGGGTCCACCATATTTGTTCTTGTTCGTAATAGGCCCGATCGGGGGCGTTCCGTGTTTTATGGTTCGTCAACTAATAACCTTGACACATAGGTTCGCTATGCCGGTCTTTGTTGGGCGATGTAGGCAGACTGCTCATTTGTGTTGGAAATATGCTAACTCCATCCTGATTCTCAAGCGCCGATGCTCTTGGTGAGCTCATCACTCTCGGTCATTGCCATGGATTCATATTAACCATGATACCCTGCGCCCGCCGCGCCCGCAGTTGTTTCTCCCTTCATACCTGGACCTGTCGAAGTCAGTGTCTTTGCTCCGTGTGCCTCCGTACCCATACCTTGCTCCCGCGACGAATTTCAATTACAGTAGTGATGATCCTACGTGTCTATGCAATGTGGAGCCAATCCAAGAAGGCTCCACATTGCATAGACAGATCCTGTATACCCCTCCTCTTCATCCTGATAGTGCAAACTACTATCTCGATTGTCGTGGAGGCAATGTACATCAATCCGAATTCCTACTTGTCGGGTCTGGACATGACCCCACACTTCAGCTTGATGACTCCTAAATGTTTTCACCTCGTTTTCCAGTTCAAGTGACCGGAATCTACGATCTCTCGCATTGTACATTCACACTGCACGGTCCATGGCCTCTCTACACTAATAATGCAAGAGTGATTCCGCGATTGATTCTTTCTGTTTTACTTTTCCTTCTCGCTCTCATCCAAGCTTCGATGCAGTCGGTCGAAATGTACAAAGTGACAAAGCAATGGCAGCCTAGTCGCTATATTCAACTGTTTGTCAGGCACAGTATCCTTTATTTCATCGTGTGAGTTTCTCTCTCTTCCGTCCCGGCTTTTTCAATCTGATCCAATGCCGTTCACTCTCTCGCTCACCTACGATTTTAGCAACGTTGTCAATAACATCGTGCGTAGTCTCCAGGATGGGCCGATGACAAACGGGACTTCCCAGCTCCTGAGCACGTTTACCGTTTCGACGATGTGCTCCATGATGCCTCGGTTCATCATCAGCGTGCAAGAACTGCATCATCGCGAGCTCACTAGCAACTCGTGGGGGGTCGACAAATTTGGCCTCGGAATGATGTCATCTCAAACAGCCAGTCAGAGCATAACCATGCCTGCAATTTCCTTCGCGGACATCACGCCGGAGCACGACGACATGACGGAGAAAAATATTGAGGACTCGGAGGGGATCCGCTCGGACGTGTCCGAGGAAGGCGCCTATCATATTTGAATTTGAACAAGAACCTCCACACCATAGAACGGAAGGAGTCTCGCTTACCCATTCGCATATCGAGCGTTGGCCCTTATTGGGTGTCGAATGCTCGTTTATGCAGATTCTGTGGTCCGATCCGCATATCAGATGGACTTCTATTGGATGTAGTTTTATCATGATGTATCTTTCTTGTGCACTATGTACCTCGACGTAGATTCGACTTACCAAACAATTCTTCGGGATACAATCAATCAGATGGATGTGTATTTTTACTTGTCAATTCGTAGAACGTAGATTTACTCCTCGTTCATTGGCTTGTTGATTTTCGTGCAGTCATCAGCTGTGCATTGCTGTGAAGAAGTACGTTTGTGCTTGCTAGGAAGCTTTTACCAATCCATGCTTTTTTTTTTTCTATTCACGAGTTCTAGCATGCCCAGCAAAGTGCGTCCGTGTCCTGGTGCGATCTCGTTCTGCCAGTGGTGCGTTGAATCCAGGTCTCGTTTGCTGACGCGCGATTTCTCAACCTAATCATTAGGCCCTTGACGACCGCGATGGTGTGATGATAAACTCTATGTCGGCCTCTTCCGGACATGCATTCATCAATCGTCCTACGCGGCCACCTACAGGCATGGCTTCCGACGCAATATGCAGAACCTTCTTCTATCTGGAACTCCTCTACGTTCGCCCTCATATTCTCATCCTGGTGATCGCACCATATTTCGATCGTTTTTTTTGCACACATGACCAGTTCTGTGGGTACGGAATTAACGGAGTAGCAAGCCGCAGATCCTCAGCCCAATGTATCAATCGGAGAGGCAAACAGCCCGGTCCCGGTCTCAGGACCGTTCGAGTCAACCATGAAAAAGACATTGAGATCAACTTCACATTGTTTCCAAGGAAATATTATGTCGCTTGCTCTTCCGTCATCCTGTCCCTGACCTACTTCATGGCCATGGCCCTCGGTCGACACCTCGCGTACACCTCTCCATGACCACTACATCCGATGAAATCGCGCCTGTGTCCTCTGCCGTCTGGTCGCCCTCCAGTGCCGCTTCCGCGAACGTGATCGCAGACACGATGCCGGTTTGATTGGCGATGGGTTGTGACAATACGCCGAGTTCGGTGAGACACGAAGGGTGAGAAGTGCATATGCCTCGTGAGATCGAGGCTGCGCACCACTGCAGGTCCCCGTCTCGCACTCTCAGGCCCTCGAATCCCATCATATTGTCCGCACCATCAGAACCGTTAGGTGCCACCCTGGGTACTCCTGTGGCGAACTTACCATTGATATGATTGGGCAGATGGCGCCGTTTCAGGATACAACACAAGTTAAATTGACGGGGAGAATCTGTAATTCAGAGGGCGGATTATGTCGGACATGTGGACTTTGCCAGCCTTCCCGAACCACGTTTTCGATATTGGGGGTGCTCACCTTAATCGTACGAAACGTGACCGCTTGATCGTAAGGCTGTATATCTCGCGTCGCTATGGATGCACATCTTGTTCTCGTTTCGTTCTCCGTCCTATTCCTCCCACGGAAGAAACTGATTCGCGTTGCGACCACTATCACCGCGTGTCCGTGGGCACAGGAAGTCTGTCAGAATAATACAAGGAATGACGCTGCCACTCAGGGTAATTCGAACGTGATAATTTTTTGGAGAGAGCTGAAGTCAGCATCCTTGCTGCAAAGTCTGGACAGATGATGTAGACCAGAGTGAATACCGATCGGTGCGCCAGTTACGCCGAACGATAGGCAAGCGAAGAGTCCATTCTCCACGCCTGTATGCTGACAAACAGCGGGCTAGGGAATTCGCCGCTCTGACATTCGTCACCTGCAACGTCATCGTCAAGAACTTGCCCGGGGAGATCCATAAGAGAAGATGGAGCCTCGCATGAGTCATCCCACACGGAAGACCGGAAAGTGGAGAAATTCGATCGGAAATACGTGGGTGGGCAGTCCGCTTGCACAGCGACGGCGAGCAACCTCCAACCTAACGACCGGAGGGCGGCAGAGCGAAAACGGTACAACGAAGATTGAATACTCTCTGTGTGAACACTCACAGATGCCAAAAGATTACCAGGGAACCTTGAAAGGGAACCAGGTTTGCCATCTGTGGATGAAGCCATGATGACATAGATGGCACTCACAGAAGCGCTTTTAGGATAGTTGAGACGAGGATGGCGCAAAGGGGTTTGAGTAACATGCGGCCCCTCCACGACGGGCATGCACATCTGCGTAGAAAGAGACTGACTAGGTGACAGAACTTGTTTGCTGGACTAACGCCCATGAACAAGTAAAGGTAGGGCGAAATGCAGTTCTGAACTTGCGCAGGCTCGTTATCGGTTTTGACTACCAACACGATTAGCTGTGGCAATTACGGCAAGTAGGCTCTTGAAGAAGAGCGGTAGGACCCACCGAGAGGCTAGCAGCTCAGAGATGGAAATTTGTGGGAGGGAAGGGATATCTTTTTATTAGTGGACGGGATAGGAAGGGACGAACCCCCGTGCGACCCAGGATGGAATACTCCCACTAGCGCGTCATCATGGCCCGAGGCAAGGCACGATTCCACGGGCCAGCCAGGACCTTCTCAGGCACACACCAGGACTCTCGCATCCTCATGCGGTGCGACTCTAGTCATCGTTGATTCTGTCTCCTGCAATGCATGGAGTCATCCGATGTGCGATACAGAATAGAAGCTATCTGGCGGGATATGTTGGTGTCGCTATATGCGCCAGACTTGCACTTTTCACTTCTACCACTCCCTTCGAGCTCGCATGAGTGTCAAGTGGCGTTGGAAATCAGTGGCATTGAAAACCCTGACTACACTGTTGCACATGAAACGGATCTCGCAGTTAAGGAGAAACAAGAATAGAGCCCGATACACGCACAATGTGGTAATCAAGACGAGCAGGAATGGGCGGGTTACGCTAGATGCTCCCATCTCCTCACATCTGTTCGCGAAACTCGAGTTTAAAAGTCCACAGCACGTATACTGGTCCCAGGCACCGATAGCCGGTCCCTGGAAAAGGCAAGAGGGATTGACGATCGACGGCGAACGCTATAAATGGTGGCCTTGTAACCTGCGGTGATGCGGCGAAAGCTTCAAAAGCTTCAAGATCGGCATCTGCGACGATAGGTAGCGATCACAGCTGCACTGCAGCTCTTTTTTGCGTCATAACATCACAGTTCTTGGCCTAGTCAGTCCGTATGTTCAGAACCTTTGAGTCGTCGTTCCTAGATTTACCGTACACCGCTGAATGCCCAAAACGGCCTTGGAATGCGATGGTAGCGGTAGCCCCTTGACGAAAAGTTGTGCAAGCTCGAAACCGCGGCCGTCCCGTCCCGCCGCCTGTCCCTGCTCGTACTGGATGCGGCGGCCCCTTAGGCTCTGGCCATGTTCGTCTGTCCCCAAAATACCTGATGTTTGGCTGCTCTCTGGAACGGACGTGAAGAATCTTGCAAGTAGCCCTCCGGAAACGGCCGGAGGCATTCAAGTTTAAGCATGTTGCTAGCAAGACGCGTATAGGCAACGACGAAC
>JBBPMG010000749.1:0-13806 GCA_038090195.1 Boletellus deceptivus | reverse complement strand
TGCTAGGAGAATCAAAACAGAAGAATAGGAGTCTTTGTTACAGTATCAGATCTTTGTGGGACATGCAGTAGATCAGAAGCTTAAGAAGCTTATGGATGAGAAGAAGATAGCAGAAGAATTGGTACCTAAACCATATCATGACTTCATTGCAGTCTTCAAAGAGAAAGAATCAGAAAGGATGCCAACATGCAAACCTTGGGATCATGCTATTGATTTAAAAGATAGTTTCACACCAAAGAAAGGACACTTGTTTCCCCTTTCCCCAGATGAACAACAAGAGATATCATCCTGGTTGGATGATCAATTGCACAAAGGATATATCCGACCCTCAAAGTCTCCCCAGACTTCACCAGTTTTCTTTGTATCAAAGAAAGATGGTCAAAAGCACATAGTACAGGATTACCACTACTTGAATGAACATACAGTTCACAATAACTATGTTATGTGTATGCATAGTCCTAGCTGTCAAGCACACTTTCTGTAGTAGTGTGAGACTAATTGTTATGCATATGCATAGTCCTAGCTGTCAAGCACACTTTCAATAGTAGTGTGAGACTAATAGAGATCTGGGTCTCACTATCCTTCTTATCAAAGGACTTGTGGGTGGCCAGCAACTACACGTAGATTGTGTAGAACTAGCTGAGGAAAAGTACTGTACACGGACTCATTTAAATACTCAGGCATTGCTGTACCAACTAGGTTTGGTAGTACTGTCTATAGTAGTTGGAGTTACCCAATATGGGAGTAGGGGAAACGTGGTGTGATGAGAGACACGCTGTGGGAGTGGTAACGTCCAGATGTGGTAGTGCAACACTTATAGTACAAATAAGGAAGGCAAACTCACAGGATGGCTAACAGATCAAGGTACAATGGCAGTGTTTCCTTGTTGAGAGGGATCACCATGTCTAGCAGGTTTAACGATGGGAGAGAGTCGTCTCCGTATACTGTTGGGAACACTGAGGCGTGGAAGGAACTAGCAAATGTGGTTGTTGACTGGGTAAGCCTGTAGTGTACTGTATCATTACCCCCAGTGTAGCTCTGAGACTCCAACTCAGAAATCCTCAGTGGAGACAGATGAAGGGGTAGGTGGTCTATCCAAGAGATTTCATGAGGTAGTTGGCATTCTGTTATATGGGGTTGTCTGGGTACAGGCTGCTGCCACATGCCCTGATCCTCCACATGTTGTACAAAGTCAGAGAGGACAAGCATATTGCAGATGTCCTGGAGCAGTGGTGTGGCAGAAGGGACAGGAATAGTAGACACAGTCAACTCTGTAGTGGTTGAGTGATCTGCAACGGTGGCATGCTGCCCTCCTCCTATGTGTTGGAGTAAGGGTCGGTGAATTGTCCTCACTGGTCCTGTTTCCTGCCTTGTTGTCGGAGGTCTGTCCCATGCGGATCCTGAAGGTTCTGGCATGGGTGGATCAGCTTCTGTGTGGTCTGGGAGGTACCTGTGCCGTGGAAATGGGATTGGGCAGCGGAGTGGAAGGAATGAGAGTGGTGAAGTTGATTGCTGATGGTGGAATGGGTAAGGGTTGTGGTGATACTGGATGTGGTAGGATAGGAATTGGGGAGCTGTGTTCGGAGTGTCCAGTCTGGTCCACCTTGTGGGTGGGTTCATCTCTCCAGTAGTATTCCCGGTATTCATCATCGGAGAGGAGGGCCAATCTGATTTGCAAAATAGGAAGGTAGACATCCTTGGAAAGTCAATAGATCAAGGGGATTAATCCTGCTACCTCGAACAGCTCGAAGAGAGTGGTATGGACTCTTCCAAGGTGATGGAGGCTGTTGCCAGTGGTTATATGGTGAGGGAGCCCCAGTTCTTTGATGGTGCGAGAGGAAGCTAGTAAGTCTATTGTAAGCCTTCGTGAATGTATATAGAAAGAATAAAGTCTGAGTAGTAGGGGAAGAAAGGCATCATTTTCCTGTCGAATGACCTGTTCCAGAGCAAAGATGGCATCTGGGGAGTCTAAGAGATCAAAGATAAATCTCATCATGTGGGAGTTGGAAAATCAATTGAGGCAGAGTAGTGGGCGATCTTCTAAGGAAAGGGGAAGTGATGGGTCTGCCATTCTAGATTTGAGGTTTGGCAGTTGGAGAGAAAGAAGATACAAAAGTAATTGGGGAGAACATTAAATCAGAGGAGGTTTTCCTTCTAGGCTGGGGGTCTTCATCGTCGGATTGGAGGGAAGTCCTTGGGATGAGCAGCCTTATATGCATTTAGTAGTTGGCATGCCCCTGTCAGGTTCCATTCTGGTTCCCAAGTGTTTTCTGCTGCAGAATACCCTTTTCAGGAGACTAGGTACTGCCTTTGGCTGGTGGTGCCTCAATGGCTTAGGATTTGTTGGACTTTGTACTAGTCTTCTCCAGTGATGACGTTGGATGGCGGATTGATGAAATTGGGACTGTGTTCTGCAGTTTCTTGATAAGGGGATAGGAGGAAGGCATGGAATATGGGGTGTATTCTCTAGGTGGGAGGAAGCTGTAATTGGTAGACCACAGGGGAGATTACTCTTTCTATCTCAAATGGACCTTTCTGTTGGAGGGCCAGTTTTTGAGAGGCATAGCACATTTGGAGATTTTTGTTATCTAGCCACACCTTGTCACCAACTTTCCAGGGTCTAAACTTTGATTGGACTTGTTCTGCCATTTGTTGCCTGGCTACATGATAGGCGTGCTGTGCTTCCTCCTGAGCTCTTTTTAGGAGAGTGAGCCATTCTTCTAAGGCAGGGAGGAAGGTTTTCCCAAGGGAAGGATAAGCACAGGGTTCATATCCCATCATGAGAGAGAAAGGGGTTTGTTTGGTGACCAAATGGGTGGCAGCATTATGGGAGAACTCAGCCATGGGAAGGAGCTCTGACCAGGCGTGGGGATTTCCCTGGCAGAAAATTCATAGATAAGTTTCTAGTTCTTGATTTACTTGTTCAGTTTCCCTATTGGTTTGAGGATGATAGATGATGGAGAGGGTGGCATTGTAATCTAGGAGTCAGGCGAGTTCTCTGGTGAAGGCAGAGGCAAATTGGGGACTGTGGTCGGAGATACATTTGTCATGTAGTCTGAATTGAGGGAAGACCTTTTGGAAAAACAGAGAGGCGATGCCCTTGGTGTTGATGTTTTTGATACACAGGGTGAAAATTACCCCCTTTGTAAGGCTGTGGTCAACCATGACCATGATGGAATCAAACCCAGCAGATAGGGGGAGATTGGTGACGAGATTGACAGAGATGGACTGGAATGGATGGGTGGTAGTGCTGGCAATGGGGGTTGCTGGGGGCACGGTTGGATGTGTGAGAACCTTTGATGCCTGACAGGTGGCACAGCCGGAGATGTACTTTCACATGAATCCAGAGAGACCTGGCCATCAGTAATCACATTGTAACAAGTGGAGGAGCCAGAAAAAGCCAGCATGACCTCTGATGATGGAAATATGGATAGAGTGGACTAGGTCTCGTTGAGCTGGCTCTGGAACATATAGGTGGCCTTTGAAATAGAGTGATCCACTGTCAAAGTGCCAATTGGCATGAGAGACACGTGGGAGGATAGACTTGTCATCAGCCAGGACAGTGAGCACATTGACAACAAAGGGGTCAATGGGAGTGGATTGGATGATTTTCTCTTGGAGAGTGAGGTCTATGGTGTGGGTGAACTGTTCTGCTGGGAGGAGGGTGACATCTGTATTATTGGAATCGGTGGTTTCAATAGAAGAGTGAAAAAGCACATCAGCTGGTGCCATTCCTGACCCAGGGATGTGTGTGAAGGTGAGATTGAAGTCTTGAAGAAACAACATCCAGTGCGCCTGTCGTTGAGACAACTTCTAAGGTTGGAGAAAATAGGTGAGATTCTTATGGTCCATTAGGATTGTCACTTGGTGTTGTGTTCCAGTTAGATAGTTTTGCCATTCTTCCAATGCCCAGATCACTGTGAGCAGTTCTTGGTTGTAGATGTTGTAATTTCACTCTTCAGAGGAAAAGGTTTTTGAGAAGTATATGGTGGGATGAAGATTGCCATTGGCATCTTTCTGCATAAGGATGGCTCCACACACAACTAGGGAAGCATCAGTCATGACAAAGAATGGGTTTTCCACCTTTGGAGGCTAGAGAATCGGTTGAGTACAAAACGCCCATTGTAGGGTAGAAAAGGCCTTCTGACAGGGATCAGTCCATTTCCATGATGCCTCTTTCTTTGTTAAGTTGTGTAGCAGTCTGCAAATCTCGGAGAAATTGGGGATAAACTTTTGGTAGAAATTACAGAACCCTAGGAAGAAGTGGACAGCTTTTACTGATTGCAGGGGTGTCCACTCACTGATGGCTTTCAATTTGACTGGATCGAGGGTGATGTGTCCAGGATGAATTATCATCCCTAGGTATTCAACTTTGTGAACATTGAAGAAGCACTTGGAAAGCTTGAGGAACAATTTATGTTCCCTCATTCTTTGCAACACTCGTCACGTTTGCTGGTGGTGGAGGTTTAAGTCCCTGTCAGTATGGATGATGAGGTTGTCCATGTAGATCAACAGCCATCCTTCTGTGACCATGTCTCGAAAGATATCATCTATAAGAGCTTGGAATGTTGGAGGAGAATTGCAAAGGCCAAAGAACATCACTGTGAGTTCGAAGAGGCCAAATGGGGTGATGAATGCTGCTTTCCATTCATCCCCTTCCTTGATCCTGACGTTATTATAGCCCCATCATACATCGAACTTGGTAAAGATGGTGGAATTCTTCAGTTGATCGATTAGCTCTGAGATCAGGGGGAGAGGGTATGCATTCTTAACAGTATGCTGATTGAGATAGTGGTAGTCTTGACAAGGTTGTAGTCCTCCATCCTTTTTCTGTATGAAGAAAAAGAGGGAAGCTTGTGGAGATTTGGAAGGTCGTATTTTTCCAGATGTGAGGTGTTCTTCTACAAATTCCTTGCATGCTGCCAACTCTTTCAGGTTTAAGGGGTAGGCTTTTGCTACTTTGGGTAAGAAGTCACGCATGACATCTATAGTATGGTCATAGGGTCATTTTGGTGGTAATTCTCTCTTCGTAGGTTCTCCAAATATGTTTGAATAACTTTGGAAATCCTTTGATAATTTGGTATCTATCAGGGCAGTTTTTTGTGTGAGTTCAGTAGAGAGGGTCGCTCTGGCAATGGAGAGGTGATCTAGTTCCAGGTACCTCATCAAATATCACTGTTCTATTGGATCCAATCTGGTTTTAGTGTTGGGCAGGATGAATACTATCCCAGTTCCCCAATTGATACATGGATTGACCTCCTGTAACCAAGTTATGCTGAGGATCAGCTGTTCTTTTCCACAGTCAATTACTAAAAAGGTCTATGATTCTTCTCGGTCTGTGATTTGTAAGGTCAGAGTAACTGAGTGGTGGATAAGTCTCCCTTGATTGTGGGAACTGTCAACGTTATTTGCAATAAACAGTCAAGGAAGTCTGTCCGTCTTCCATCCATTTGCTAGGACTAAGTATTTGTGGATGAAGCATCCTGTTATGGTATGATATGGGCTTACCCAGTCAACAGCAACGTTCGCTAGTTCCCTCCACTCCTCAGTATTCCTGTTGTTTCATGAAGACGACTCCTTTCCATCATTAAACCCACTAGATACAGTAATACCTCTCAACCAGGAAACCCTGCTGTTGTACCTAGATCTGTTAACCATCCTGTGAGCTCACCTTCCTTATTTGTACTATAACTGTTACACTTCCACATCCGGACATTACCACTCCCATGGCGTGTCTCTCATCACGCTGTGTTTCCCCAACTACCATATCGAGTAACTCCAACTACTATAGATGGTATTACCATGTTCAGTTGGTACAGCCCTGCTCAAGTATTTATACGAGTCCATGTACAATACTTTCCCCAGCTAGTTCTATGCAATCTACGTGTAGTTGCTAGTCATCCACGAGTCCTCCAGCGGAAGGACAGTGAGACCTGGATCTCTAATAGTCTCACACTACTACAGAAAGTGTGCTTGACAGCTAAGACTACATGTACACATAACAAAAGAACTAGCTTGTCCCTTGACCCCTGCTTCCTAGCAGAAGGGTCCAACCTACCGACATCACATCGTACTGAGTGCCCAAAGCATCAGACGAGGAACACAAAGAAGTGTTCTATACAGAGGACGAAGGAACTCCATCTCAGCCAAACCAGCCATTACCTTATGAAAATCTGTATCAGAGTGCCTTACCAATTTTGCAACACATTGCAGGAAGACCCTCCCCTGCTGCAAACTAGATAAGAAGGAGATGACCTTCCTCCTCATTGTTAGCCCCTAGCCAGCCAGCGGGCCCCATAGTAACTACAGCAGAACTGACTGCCCTGTCACCCCTACCCTCCCCTCTTATAAGAGTGGAACCAACAGTATCAGAAAGAGCCAACAGTGATGAAGAAATGGCTGATGTTCACCAGGAAAACTGAAATGATAAAAAAGGAGAGCTTCATGCCACTCTCTCTAGAGATTTCAGTGGACAACCAGAAGATGTGGAAAGATGGATCTTGTTGATGAATGCCTACTTTGCAATCAACAACCATATCTACAAACATGACGAACCTGTAATGATTCTCACTTGTCTTAATAAATTTACTAAAGGGAGGGGAGCTGCATTCGCTGAGAGTTGGTATAATCAAGCCCCGGAATCTACCTATGATGACTTCATTGCAGTCTTTCGAGCAGAATTTGTCCCATCAGGACAGAAGGAATGAGCCAGGAATGTCATCTATGATCTCAAACAAAGTGACTTCCCTGACACTGAGGAAAAGAACGTCCCCTTTCAATTAAAGAGAGGGAACTTCGACTCCTATGCCTCAGCATTCAAACTACAAACCTATAGGAGTGGCTTAGACACTGGACATGATGAAATCCTCATTGATGTCCTACAAAGGGGGGTGGATGGGAAGCTGGCCAACATGATGGCTACTCTTAACCCTCAACCAGAGACTTGGAAAGACTGGGTAAAATGAGCCTATATCTCTGATGAAAACTTCAGATGTCTCAGGAAGATTAGGGAATGAACCCACTATCTCCCATTTGCTTCTTCCACCAGAGCCACCCCTACCAAAGATCCAAACGCCATGGATATAGATTCTATATGACTATCTCCTACAGAGAGAGCCAAACATATGAAAAACAACAAGTGTTTCATATGTCATTGAGTAGGATGCCGCTCCTTCAATCACAAGAAAGGGAGGAACTTCCATCCACGACCTGCGGAAAACCACCATCCTGGTATCACTATTGCTGCTGTAGAAACTGACACCCTGGGAGAATTCATCCAGAGCAGTGACCTTTCCAGAAATGAACTCCTTCGAATTCTTAAAGTCTGCATGACCCCTGAAGAAGAACAGGAAATTCATGCTGTTACCATAGAATAGGATTTTTAATACAGAGGGTAGAATCAATGGCTACACCTCTGATAGATCTTGTGCCAGTTTTTGTATTAGGAAGCAATTCCAGAGCAATCAAACTTCCAGTTCAACTATACAATCCTAATGTGCAAAAATCCATTGATGTCACTGCCTTGGTGGATAGTGGAGCCACTGGATGCTTCATCCATAAATACCTAGTCCAGGCAAATGGGTGGAGAATGAATAAACTTCCTCAACCATTCATTGCAAACAATGTTGATGGGTCCAGCAATCAAGGAGGTCTCATTAGACATTTGGTCACCCTGACCCTACAAATAGCCAAGCAGAAAGAATCAAGAACCTTCCTAGTCATAGATTGCAGGAAGGAGCAACTAATTCTTGGAATCACATAGTTGTAGAAGGTCAATCCACGGATCAATTGGGAAACTGGAGTAATATCAATCCCCTCCACCACCAAACTAAAGAGCGACCTAATCAAACAATGGTACCTGATGAGGTACTTGGAGCTAGATCACCTCTCCATCGCTAAGGCAACCCTTTCTACCAAACATGTACAAAAAGCAACCCCGATAGGTACCAAACTACCAAAAGATTTCCAAGACTATTCCAATGTATTTGGAGAACCTACAAAAGGGGAATTGCCACCAAAATGACCCTATGACCATGCTATAGATGTCACATGCGACTTCTTACCTAAGGTAGCCAAAGCATACCCATTAAACCCAGAAGAGCTGGCAGCGTGCAAGGAATTCATGGAAGAACATCTTGCATCAGGGAAAATATGGCCCTCCAAATCCCCACAAGCTTCCCCCTTTTTCTTTGTACAAAAAAAGGATGGAGGACTGCAACCTTGCCAGGATTACTGCTATCTCAATCAGCACACCATAAAGAACACATATCCTCTCCCCCTGATCTCTGAGTTGATCGATCAACTAAAGAATTCCACTATCTTTACCAAGTTTGATATACAATGGGGTTACAATAACATCAGGATCAAAGAAGGGGATGAGTGGAAAGTGGTGTTCATCACTCCATTTGGCCTCTTCGAGCCTACAGTTATGTTCTTTGGCCTTTGCAATTCTCCCCCAACATTTCAAGCCCTCATGGATGACATCTTCCGAGATATGGTTACAGAAGGATGGTTATTAATCTACATGGACGACCTCATCATTCATACCAACGGGGACTTAAATCTCCACCACCAGCAGATGCAACGAGTGCTGCAAAGAATGAGGGAGCATAAATTGTTCCTCAAGCCCTCCAAGTGTTTCTTCAATGTTGATGAAGTCAAGTACCTAAAAATGATCATTCGCCTCAGACACATTACCCTCAATCCAATCAAATTAAAAGCCATCGGTGAATGGACACCCCCTCAATCAGTAAAAGCTGTCTGCTCTTTTCTAGGATTCTGCAATTTCTATTGCAAGTTCATCCCCAAATTCTCCAAGATTTGCAGACCACTACATGACTTGACCAAGAAGGGAACACCGTGGAATTGGACAGACTCCTGTCAAAAGACTTTTTCTACTCTACAACAGGCATTCTGTACTTGACCAATTCTCCAACTCCTGAAAGTGGAAAACCCATTTTTTGTCATGACTGATGCTTCCCTAGTTGCATGTAGAGCCATCCTCATGCAGAAAGATGCTAATGGTGATCTCCATCCTACCGTTTACTTCTCAAAAACATTCTCTCCTGAGGAGTGGAATTATGATATCTATGATCGGGAACTACTTGCGGTGATTCAGGCCTTAGAGGAATGGTGAAATTACCTTACCAGAATACAACACCAAGTGATGATTCTAACTGACCACAAAAACCTCACCTATTTTCATCAACCCCAGAAACTGTCTCAACGGCAGGCACACTGGATGTTGTTCCTTCAGGATTTTGATCTCACCTTCAAATATGTTCCTGGGTCAGGTATGGCTCTAGCCAATGCGCTCTCCCGTTCCTCTGTCGAAAACACTGAGTTGGATAATACAGACGTCACTCTCCTCCCTGCAGAGCAGTTCATTCATGCAATAGATCTCGCCTTCCAAAAAAAATTGTGCAATCCACCTCTCTCAACCCATTTGTTGTCGACACACTTGCTGCCCTGGCAGACAACAAGTCCATCCTCCCATGAGTCTCATGTGCTGACTGGCATTTCGACAGCGAATTGCTTTACTTCAAAGGGCGACTCTATGTCCCGGAACCAGCATGATGAGACCTGGTCCACTTGATTTATACCTCCGCCACCGGAGGACATGCTGGCTTCTTCTGGCTTCTCCACCTGATACAGCACAATTACTGGTGGCCGGGACTCTCTGGGTTCATGTGAAAATACATCTCCAGCTGTGTCACCTGCCAGGCATCAAAGGTTCTCACACATCCAACTGTACCTCTGGCAAACCCTGTCCCGAGCACTGCCACCTGTCCATTCCAGTCCATCTCTGTTGATCTCATCACCAATCTCCCCCTATCTGCCAGGTTTGATTCCATCATGGTTGTGGTCAACCACAGCCTTACAAAGGGGGTAATTTTCACCCCGTGTATCAAAAACATTGATGCCAAGGGCATTGCCTTTTTGTTTTTTCACAAGGTCTTCCTCCAATTCGGACTACATGACAAATGCATCTCTGACTGTGGTCCCCAATTTGCCTTGGCCTTCACTAGAGAACTCGCCCGACTCCTCAATTACGACATAGCCCTCTCCACGACCTATCATCCACAAACCGACAGAGAAACAGAGTGAGTAAACCAAGAACTGGAAACTTATCTATGAATCTTCTGCCAAGGAAACCTCCATGTTTGGTCCAAACTCCTTCCCATGGCTGAGTTCTCCCATAATGCAGCCACTCATTCCATCACCAAACAAACCCCCTTCTTTCTTATGATGGGATATGAACCCCATGCTTATCCTCCCCTCAGAAAAACCTTCCTCCCGGCCTTGGAAGAATGGCTTACTCTCCTAAAAAGAGCTTAGGAGGAGGTACAATACACCCATCATGTAGCCAGGCAACAAATGGCAGAACAAGTCCAATCAAAGTTTAGACCCTGGAAAGTTGGCAATAAGGTATGGCTGGACAACAGAAACCTCCAAATGCAGTACACCTCTCACAAACTAGCACCCCAGTAGGAAGACCCATTTGAAATAGAAAGGGTAATCTCTCCTGTGGTCTACCAATTGTGGCTTCCTCCCACCTGGAAGATACACCCAGTATTCCATGCCTCTCTCCTATCTTTGTATCAAGAGACTGTGGAACATGGCCCCAACTTCATCAATCCGCCACCTGATGTCATCACAGGGGAGGACCAGTACAAGGTCCAACAAATCCTAAGTCATTAAGGCACCGCAGGCTGAAGGCAGTATCTAATCTCCTGGAAAGGGTATTCCACAGCAGAGAACACTTGGGAACTGGAATGGAACCTGACAGGGGCATATTGACTACTAAATGCATATAAAGCTGCTCATCTCAAGGATTTCCCCCCAACCAAACAATGAAGACCTCCAGCCTAAAAGGAAAACCCCTACAGTACAAATAGTTAGAATGTGTTCTTTTCCCGCCATCCTGACTCCTGCCATCATTCTTTTGATTTTTTATTTCGCTTTCATTTTCTTTCTCCTTTTCCTCTTGGGCCTCTGCGTCTGAGACTCCCACCAATGCATCATTAGCCTCCGGAACAACATACAATATGCCATCACTATCACTGCCCTGCTACAACCAGCTCCCCCTGCAGACCATAACCTCCCTGACCCTATCTAGTCACAAGAGTTACCCCAGGCCATGTGAACCTGGGATTTCTCAGTGATGTTTCCAGGGGAGGACTCCACCAACAGGAGCTGGACCGGCAATGCCAATCCAGGGTAGTGAGTCTGAAGACCAAGCCCACATTTATAACAAACTATTCTCTTCATCTCTAAACCATTATTTTGAAACTTCTTTCGCCTCTACCAGAGCAGGCACCCTCTACTTCATTCCATTCAAACTTTGTCCTTCCCAATTAGTTTTCCAGAACGTCCCGTATCTCCCCTCTTTCTCTCCTATGGCCAAACCCCGGATATAGAATGGCCGAACCATCTATTCCCTCTTCCCTAGAAGACCACCCATTACTTCACCTGGATCAACTTACTAATTCCCATGTAATGGGGTTTATCTTTGACCTTCTGGACTCCCCAGATGCTGTATTTGCTTTAGAACAAGTAATTTGTTGAGAAAATGACGTCTTTCTTCCCCTCTTGCTTAGACTTTACTCTTTCTATATTCATTCACGAAGGCTCACTGTGGATCTATTAGCCTTCTCCTGTACCATCAAGGAACTAGGACTCCCTCATCGAATAACCACCGGGAACAGTCTCCACCATCTCAGAAGAACCTGTACCATCCTCTTTGAGCTCTTTGAGGCAGTAGGATTGATCCCTTTGATCTATTGACTCCCTGAGGATGTTTACCTTCCTATTTTGCGAATCTGATTGGCCCTCCTCTCCAACAATGAATACTGGGAATACTACTGGAGAGATGAACCCACCTCTGAGATGGACCAGACCAGACACACTGACCTCAGCTCCCCTGTTCCTATCCTACCACATCTGGTATCACTGCAATCCTTTCCCATTCCACCGCCAGCAATCAACTCCGCCACTCTTGTCCCTTCCACTCTGCTGCCCGAACCCATTTCCTCAGCACAGATACCTCCCAAACCACACAGAAGTCAATCCACCCATACCAGAACTTTTCGGATCTGCATAGGACAGATCTCAGACACTGAGGGAGGAAACAGGACCAGTGAGGATGGTTCGCTGACCCTTACCCTGACGCATAGGAGGAAGGCAGTGTGTCACTGTTGTGGATCACTCAACCACTACAGAGTCAACTGCGTCTATTACTCCTGTCCTTTCTGTCACTCCACTGCTCCAGGACATCCACAATATGCTTGTCCCCTCCATCTCTGCACCACCTGTGGAGGATCAGGACATGTGGCAGCTGCCTGCACCCAGACAACTCCACATAATGGAACAGCGACCACCTCCCAAGATTCCTTGGATGGACCATCCACCCCTTCATCCATCTCCGCTGAGGAATTCTGAGTCGGAGTCTCAGAGTTACACAAGGGGTAATGTTACAGTACGATATGGGCTTACCCAGTCAATGGCAACATTCACTAGTTCCCTCCACTCCTCGGTATTCCCATCGTTTCATGAAGACAATTCCTTTCCATCATTAAACCCACTAGATATGGTAATCCCTCTCAACCAGGAAACCCTGCCATTGTACCTAGATCTGTTAACCATCCTGTGAGCTTGCCTTCCTTATTTGTACTATAACCATTACACTTCCACACCAAGACGTTACCACTCCCACAACACATCTCTCATCATGCTGCGTTTCCCCAACTACCATATCGAGTAACTCCAACTACTATAGACAGTATTACCATGTTCAGTTGGTACAGCCCTGCTTGAGTATTTATACAAGTCCATGTACAATACTTTTCCCCAGCTAGTTCTATGTAATCTACATGTAGTTGCTAGTCATCTACAAGTCCTCCAGCGAAAGGATAGTGAGACCTGGATCTCTAATAGTCTCGCACTACTACAGAAAGTGTGCTCAACAGCTAGGACTATGTGTATGCATAACACATCCCATAGCCCTGCTGTTGATCAGGGTGGTGATGTCAATGGATTTTTGTGACTCATTTTTGTATAGTTGAACGGGGAGTTTGATTGCTTTAGAGTTTGTTCCTAATACAAAAACTGGCACAAGGTCTATTGGAGAAGTAGCCATTGATTCTACCCTCCGTGTCAAAAATCCTGTTCTATGGTAATTGCTCGGACTTCCTGTTCTTCTTCAGGAGCCATGCAAATTTTGAGAATTTGAAGGAGTTCATTTCTGGAGAGATCACTGCTTTGGATAAATTCCCCTAGAGCATCAGTTTCGATTGTGGCCACTGTGTTCTGGGGATGATGGTTTTCCATGGGTTTAGAACAAGTGGTTCCTCCTTTCCTATGATTGGAAGATCAACATCCTACTCAGTGACACATGAAACACTTGTTGTTCTTCATGTGTTCTGCTCTCTCCATAGGGGATAATCATATGGAGTCTATATCCATCACATTCGGGTCCCTAGTAGGAGTCATCTTGGCAGAAGAGGCAAACAGAAGATAATGTGTTCACTCTCTAATCTTTCTGAGTCTCCTGAAATTTTCATCAAAGATGTGGGCTCGCTTTATCCAATCTTTCCAGGTTTCTGGTTGAGGGTTAAAGGTGGCCATCGTGTTGGCCAGTTTCCCATCTACCCCCCTTTGTAAGACATTGATGAGGATTTTGTCATGTCCTGTATCTAGCCCACTCCTATAGGCTTGTAGTTTGAATGCTGAGGCATATGAATCAAAGTTCCCTCTCTTTAGTTGATGGGGGACATTCTTCTCCTCAATGTCTGGGAAGTTGCTTTG
>JBBPMG010000748.1:0-13833 GCA_038090195.1 Boletellus deceptivus | reverse complement strand
TGTTATACAGATACAATGGCTCAAAAACTGTCTGCATACTTGCATGTTTTGGATTAAAAGCTCCTGACCCAGATAACCACAACCCCTATCTAAACTATGAGAGGATGAAATGAGGTACTAACTAAAGGTTCTCTATTCAACTAGGAATCAAGAGATTTGATTAAGATTTGAATGAATGACAGCTATTTGAAAATGACATGTCATCTACCTCATGGAAAGCATACATGTATGTGTACTATTGATGTTACATTATGAGAAATAGGAGCTGCATGCTACTGGCTATACAGATATAGCTAAAAGTAGGTCAAGAACAAGATCTAAAAAAGAAATAAAATAGAATACATACTTAACTTGTATTTCAAAAGAAACTTAAGGTAGTCCACTCTTGTATAGGATGTGGGGGAAAGAGGAAATGCTTCCATGCAAGCAGCATACAAGCTGCTGAAGTTCACCCTAGAGCATGCTTCATTCAAAACAGCATCCAGTTGAAGATCAGTAGAAAGACAAAGAGTTGTAGCATATTCTAAAAGCAAGACTGAAGCTATACATATATAAACTAGTTAACATGATAATTATTGATATTAATGATTCATACCAATGAAAGTATGATGTCTTGCAATGCCATTGTCTGCAAATTTCTGCAGGTGAGATTTGAGAACTAAATAAATAGAATAACTATTATGAAGGAGAAAGGTACTTTATCTGAAAATGACTTCAGGAGAGAACCAATATAGCTCTATAGGATAAGTGTTAGAAATAACTTATGATATAGTTCACTGAAAGACTGCTGACAATCTGACAAAAAACACCAAGGTTATGTAATATAATTGAGAACTTGCAACAACTCTAGGACATCACTCACTTGCTAAAAGACAGACATGATAGACAATCAATAAGTCATGAACTTGCAACAGCTCCAGGACATCACTCACTTGCTAAAGGACAGACATGGTAGACAATCCACAAGTCATGAACTTGCAGCAACTCCAGGACATCATTCACTTGCTAAAGGATAGACATGGCAGATAGTCCATAAGTCATGAATTTGCTACAATTGCAGCACATCACTCACTTCCTGAAGGACAGACATGGTAGACAATTTATGAGTCATGAACTTGCAACAACTCCAGGACACCACTCACATCCTAAAAGACAGACATGGCAGACAATCCATGCATGAACTTGGAATGACTCCAGAACATTACTCACTTGCTAAAGGACAGACATGACAGACAGTCTAATGAGTCATGAACTTGCATCAACTCCAAGACATCACTCACAAGCTAAAAGATAGACATGGCAGACAATCCATGAGTCATGAACTTACAACAACTCCAGGACATCACTCACAAGCTGAAGGACAGACATGGTAGACAATCCATGAGTCATGAACTTGAAACAACTCCATGACACCACTCACATCCTAAAGGACAGACATGGCAGATAGTCCATGCATGAACTTGCAACAAATCCAGGACATCACTCACTCTCTAAAAGATAAACATGGTAGACAATCTATGAGTTATGAACTTGCAACAACTCTAGGACATCACCCACATCCTGAAGGACAGACATGACAGACAATCCATGAGTCATGAACTTGCAACAACTCCAGGACATCACTCACTCCCTGAAGGGCAGACATGACAGACAATCCATGAGTTATGAACTTGCAATGACTCCAGGACACCACTCACATCCTAAAGGACAGACATGGCAGACAATTCATGAGTTATGAACTTGCAACAACTACAAGATATCACTCACAAGCTAAGGGACAGACATGGAAAACAATCCATGAGCCATGAATTTATAGCAACTCCAAGACATCACTTACTCCCTGAAGGACAGTCATGGTAGATAATCTATGAGTCATGAACTTGCTACAACTGTAGTGTATCACTCACATCCTCAAGGACAGACATGATAGACAATTCATGAGTCATGAACTTGTAGTAACTCCAAAAAATAACTCACAAGCTAAAGGACAGAAATGGCAGACAATCCATGAGCCATGAACTTACAATAACTCCAAGACATCACTCACAAGCTGAAGGATAGTCATGGCAAACAATCCATGAGTCATGAACTTGCTACAGTTCCAAGACACTCACATCCTAAAGGATAGACATGGCAAACAGTCCAATGAGTCATGAACTTGTAACAACTCCAGGACATCACTCACATCCTAATGGACAGGCATGGCAGACAATCCATGAGTCATGAACTTGCAATAACTCTAGGATATCACTTACTTGCTAAAAGATAGACATGGTAGACAATCCATGAGTCATGAACTTGTAACAACTCCAGGACATCACCCACAAGCTAAAGGACAGACATTACAGATAGTCCAATGAGTTGTGAACTTGCTACAACTGCAGCACATCACTCACTCCCTGAAGGACAGACATAGTAGACAATTTGTGCATGAACTTGCAACAACTCCAGGACATCACTCACAAGCTAAAGGACAGACATGGCAGACATTCCATAAGTCATGAACTTGCAACAAATCCAGGACATCACTCACTCACTACAGGACAGATATAGCAGACAATCCATGCATGTACTTGCAACAGCTCTAGGACATTACTCACTTCCTGAAGGACAGACATGGTGAAACAACCTCAATACCGAGTGTAGGGGACTTGGGTACTGGGAGACTTTCTTAGGGGATGAGAGTAGAGGGCAAGTTCAAGGACTTCAAGACTGGGGTTACCAGGCTTGAGCCTTGAGTTTATATACACATCTAAATGTTTGTACACATTTGTACAGATGGCTAAATAGAGTAAATAGGGTGAAGGGTTATTAGGCAAATATGATGAGTCAATGGGAAAAGCATGAGTAAGAGTGCGTCATAATGAGTCATAGGGCATAGGATGTATGAGTCAATGGGAAAGTGAATCATAATGGATGAGTCAATCATCTGGTGGAATGGAGATCTAAGGATAAGATAATCGTCTGTGATAAGATAAGATAAGATAAGATAACCTCACATGATCGACCTGATAAGATAAGATAGAGAAAAAGAAATAGAATAAATGCCTTGGAGGGAGCATTTGTAACACATGGCAGGCAATCTATGAGTCATGAACTTGCTACAACTCTAGGATATCACTCACTCACTAAAGGACAGACATAGCAGACAACCCATGAGTCATGAACTTACAACAACTCCAGGACATTGCTCACATCCTAAAAGATAGACATGGCAGACAATCCATGAGCCATGAATGTGCAATGATTTTCAGACATCACTGACAGACTGGAATTTTTGACAGTCATATTAATTGAATAAGAATCCACAAAATCCTATTTACCAGCTTCATACAAAGGAAACAGAAAATTAGTCATTCCTAACACACTTCATTGACACAATCTTACTTCCTAAACACAATTACCAGCAGGTAATATTTTATTCACCAGTTTCAAGTTGCTATAAGACAGCACCTACTATCTGATAAGTAGAAGTAGTCAACATTTTGTCAGTGACATAC
Organism: Boletellus deceptivus; assembly: GCA_038090195.1. Classification (NCBI taxonomy): domain Eukaryota; kingdom Fungi; phylum Basidiomycota; class Agaricomycetes; order Boletales; family Boletaceae; genus Boletellus; species Boletellus deceptivus. The sequence goes on along the minus strand of JBBPMG010000748.1, from coordinate 10,333 downwards.
TATATGCATGATTTAAGTTTCCTTACTTCCTGTAATATAGTATCCAAATCTTGAACTCTAGATTTTCATCAATTTCCTAATGAGACTCACAGACTAGAAAACCATGATCAATCCAATGGCCACACATGATATTGGGTTACTGACAAGCTGCAAGTCATTGATCACTAAGATGTAAACTAGCATAGTGGATATAAACAAACTGCTTACAATCTAGAGACCAGGAAGACATAAATTTCAGATAAATGCATCCTAGTGATTTCTAGGGATGAATTCATATGACTTACTTCCTGAAATGATGTCCTGAAATAATGTCATTTTCATTGATGTACTGCTCACTATCTACAATACAAGAATAAAATTCAATAGATTAGTGATAAATCTTCAAAAAGCTCACAGCCTGCTATAAAAAGATTGGAATACCTAAGCACTGAGGTTGATACAGTATGATATAGTTCCACTCACATTCTACATTACAAAATTGTAAGTAGATACAAGTAACAAATATAATCTTGCTTACATGCTGAGTTTACAAATATGTGCAACATACATGGTTGTTTTGAATTCAGTTTCCATTTGTATGATAATTGTATGATAAACACACCTTCCACTAACATACCCTATTAGCCACCTGCCATTATTCTCCTCAGTGTTCACATACCCATAAATGTGGAAAGCATCTTGTACATGCTGCAACCATAGATACTCTATCATAGTAGTAATCATACATTCTATAGTCCATTAAATTTTGCTCAACATTTTAGGCTTGCTTACCTCTCCACTGCCATCTTCACACTCATCTCAAGGTTTCCTTGTTGTACAGCAAGTAGCATCAGTGTCACCACCTCAGAACTCAAAGTTTTTGCTGTCTCTGTGATCAGTACACTACATGGTTCACCAACCTTGTGCATTTCTATGACATGTAATGAGGACACCTGTTCTAGCGAGATATGATGGTAAACCTTACTTTCTAGCCTGACATATCTGGGTGAAGTGTCCTTGATCACATTCAAGTATTGCTCCTGGAAAATCCTTTCCATCTCTTCTTTCACATCCTTTACATTAGAGTCTCCCATGAGTCTAGAACCTAGCTTGATCTTGACATCATGTCTGAACTGGTCATACTTGGTGAACACTGCAATCACAGGAACTTCACATTACAACATATTGAGCTCGGCCCATGTGGCTTGTAACACTACATTCCATTCTTATCTGGACAGATGAGATTGAAGAATTTCATGTCAAGTGATGGCCTATCATTGTCCATCAGAATGCAATACCTGTAAGGGGTATTGAGTAAGTACATCCTGAAGAGCCTTGCAATGAACCAGATTGCATGCAATCTATCTTCCAATTGGCAGGCAGTAGCCTTTTTGCACATGAAATCCTACACAAGCTGCAACTCGCCCTCGTGGCCAGACTCAAACCCGCATGAATCATGGAAAACATAGCCATCATGATTAGTGAACATGAGCTTGTCCTTGATATCATGATTTCCATGCTGGCAATGAATTGACATCATTGACATTGTTACTGTGGATGGTTGACTGACCTCAATAGTGGGATCGAGATGAATCTGGCACAGTGATAAGGCAAAGATGCTCAGAGTGAGACCATCTGCACCAACCTCTTCATGGCATCTACCATTTACTTTGTAGATCTTTGGACTCTCTGTCATTTTGCAGACCCACTGTAGGATTGATGTCTTTCCAGTGTTTGCATGACCAATGATGAGGACCTGAAATTGGATATCTGGGATATGAAAATGCAGTGGCTGTTGGCTCATAGTTTCTGTTGACCACAAGTATATATGCTGAGATGGACAAGGAAACAAAAGACGAGGAGCCTCCTACAAGGCAAGTGCAATGAGCAAGACTCGGTTTGATTCTCTGACTTGGATCATTCCAGAGATAGGAATGACAGATAAGAGCAACTCAGCAACCAGGCCAGCCTTGTGCAGCAGCCATAGTCTGGTGACCAGAACAGGACAGCATTGTTCACAAATCTGATTGTTCGGTGTTCCCCTGCCTGCCGCATCCTCTTAGCAAGCAATGAAAAGCATGAGTACAGCACACGGTGCACACCAAACACTTACAATTAATCCATCATAGTGGACTACAGCCAAAGAAGGTTGTTCTTCACTTTGCCAAGCTCGATCCAATGAAGACTCACTGAAGAATCCTCACATCTCCATCATAAGTTGTTTTTCTGATAGGCTCCCTCAGCCTGAGGCTGGTGCATATGATACAAATATTAAACCTATGCACCATCTCTTTTCAACAGATATGTTATTATCCTACACCAACCCCACAATGTTCCAGGGTCTGGAGGCCACTGTCAATACTGCAATCTACTAGCAATATGTCATTTTCAGTATCAGTGCACATGTAGATTCAGTCATGCTTGCAGTGCAAGTATCCACATCAGTGGTGTATCAGGAAAATGTCACCTGACTGTGACAGTCTGACACCTGTCACAGACCACATAGACACCCACAGATGCCACAGACTGCTGACTTTTCCCAGGTATGTCAGTTTCCATATGTAGTCATGTCACAGCACATCATAGACTGCTAAGTCAGAGAAAAGCTGTTACAAGCACTACCCTCAAGACATCTATTCTATTTCTTTTTCCTATCTTATCTTATCTAATCTTATCTTTCACAGACAATTATCTTATCTTTAGATCTCCATTCCATCATATGGGTGACTCATCCACTATGATTCACTTTCCCATATGATTCATGCACCCTATGCCCTATGACTCACTATGATGTACTCTTACTCATGCTTTTCTCATTGACTCATCTTATTTGACTAATAACCCTTTGCCCTTTGCCCTATTTAGTTGTATGTAAAAATGTGTACAAACACATAGACATGTATATAAACCCAAGACTCAAGCCTGGTAACCCCAGTCTTGAAGTCCTCAAACTTGATCCTCTACTCTCATCTCTTAAAGAAGTCTCCCAGTACCTGAGTCCTCTACACTTGGTATTGAGGTTGTTTCATCACTTCAAGACTACCCCTGAGGCTGTCAAATGTGACCCCCTCAGTGATGATAATGATGACGATGACCCAAGCTACCACCACCCTCCACCAGTAAGACTACTGAGTGGAGACATTCCAGTCAAGAAAGGAGACTCATGGGTTCAGTGTCATTCCTGCCCTTTGCAGGTCACTCCAGTTCCTCAGGAATACAACAAGGTACATCCTTGGGAGGTTCTGGAAGGTTCTACACTGAGTCAGATGATGAGGCCCCTGCTCAGTGCAAGGAGCCACACCCTCTTTGCAAATTTCACAACCTACTGCCCTCACCCTATGAGTTGGTCATTGACCCCAACAACCTCTACAATGAGTCTGTGCTTGACATGCGAGACTTACACTTACTTCAACTCAGCTTATTAGTTGTCCAAGCTGACCAGCTCCTTGATGTGGTTAGGGATTTGGGAGAAGGAGTTGAGGTCAGAGAAGCAGAAAGAAGGAGGTCCCCTAAGAGGGAAAGGGAGGAGTTGGAGATAAGGCTTCCTCCTCCTAGGATAAAGAAACTGCAGTATTCCACACTGCCCATCTCATGTCCACACCTCTGACAACTCTATTGGCCTGATCCAGACTGGGAGAGGCTAGACTGCCCAGAAGTACAATGTGGCCCACTATACATGCAGCCTTGTTATGACCTAGGAATAAGCTTTGCAAGCTGAGTGGGTATGGGGCTTAGAAAAAAGACTACAATAAGGAATTGGGTTTGCACCTTTGACAAAGTAAGAAGGATCAATGAACTACTAATACTTCTTGATCAACCACTCCTACCCCTGAGATGGATCCCTCTGCTTATGCCCACCTCCTTGACACCTAGGACAACTGGGACTCCACCCTCTTGGTGACCTTTGAGATCCATGATGATGGAGGCAGTGTGGATGATATTCCCAGCAGAGTTCTTCATTCCATCAGCATTAAATACAGAGATAGGGCAGTCCAGCAGCTTTAGTGTAATGCTGTGCTTCTTGGCCTATTTAGTATCAATGAAGACCTGGTTAGCACCACTGTCTAGCAGAGTGAAGGCCTCATGTAGGGTTTCATCTGTATTCCCTACACAGATCTTCATCTTGATTTTCCTTTTGAGGTTCATTGTTCATATGAAGACCTCTTCTTTGACCTGTATACATATCCCCATGCTTCCAAAGCCTTGGGAGGAATATGCAGTACCATCCAGCTCATCAACCTCAAGAACTGGGGGATTGTTGATTCATTCTAGAATAAATTGAATGATTCTATCACCTGTCTTTATAGCAAAGTCCATGTTCCCATGATTGAAAAGAATGACTTTGATCTTGCTTCAGTAATCTCTGTCAATTATTCCAGCTCCAACATTGATTCCATGCTTTGCAACAAGCCTGCTTCATGGGGTGATGTGGTTGTAAGTTCCTGTGGACACTTTTATGATGAGACCTATAGATATAATGGCTTGGCCCTTGGCAGGCACCAAACTGTCTTTACATGTGGAGATGTCATATCCTATGGCTCCTTCAGATCCTTGACTCAACAACCTGGCAAACTTGGAAAGGGGTTTTACTTTGAGATGCTCCAGGTTTGGGACTCCAAAGTGCACTTTTCTTTTCTTTGTAACAGCAGTAGTAATTACCGGACTTTCAAATAGCCCAGAGCTTTCTGCCTTTGTGCCCACTTGGAGCACCTCCTTGGCCAATAGATTAGATGTTACAAATGGAGGGTTTTGAGTACCCTCCATGCCTTTGACTTCTTTGTCATTACCCTTGGCAATAGATAGAACTACAAACTTATTGATGGAATGAACTCTCAAATTGTTCACTTTGTTCTCTCTTTTCCCTTCTTATCTTTTCTTTCTTTGTTCCTTTTGTGAAGTGTGCCCTGATCTGGGTGTACATCATTCCTTTTAGATTGTCCAACAACCCTTCTTCTTCTTCAACTTCTTCTTTTGCCAAGGCCCCTACACCTTGGTCTACTTCTTCCCAGGACCTTGTAGCCCAGACTTTGCCTTTAAATTTTGAGCATGTTTCCTTATGTGCTCCTTGTCATCAGCATTCCTTGCACTTTGGCTTGGGTGACTGACAGTCCTTGGCCATGTGGCTGGTCTTGCCACAGGTGAAGCATACTCCTTGTAAGACCACAGCATTAGCATGTCTTGGCATTTGTACTGTTGAGCTATTGGCTTGAGAGCAGGTTTTCCCTTGTTGGGACTGCCTGCTGACTTGTGAGGTGGTAGGCCTCAAACCTTGTGCCAATCTCTTGGATGATTGACATGGTTTCTGAAACCAAGTGACCTTGTCAACCAGTCCAGAACATCTCTTTCTTTATTTCCTCCTCCACATTCTGCTAAAGGAGGTAGGTGGCATGGGCATTGGTACACCCAGCTTGCCAGGCCAGGGTATGAAACTTGGCCAGGAATGTGTAAACATCCTGGTTTCCTTGCTTATACTGAGTTATCTCTTGCATTGCCCAGTCCTTCTGCAGGAGGGGATGGAAGAGTGCTTCTATGTCTGCACAGAGGACATCCCAGTCCATAAACATAGAGTAGCAATTAGCAAACTTATTCAGCTCCATTTCAGCATAGTAGCTTCCTTTTAGTCCCTTAAAGCAGGACAAGACTGTGAATGCTCTGTTGGGTCCATGGAGAACCCAGTCTCTATCAGCATCTTTGGTGAAGAATTGGCAGGCATTTGCTTCCAACAAATGCCTTCATTTTTGTCCACCATTCCTTGAATTTGGCTTTTGACCTGTTGTAGGTTCCTGGGTCCACAAAGAATTCAATCTACAAACTCCTGACAATGGGTTCATCATGAGTTTGGCTAGTGAGGGCCCAGTTTCTTAGGTCCATGTACTTGTGGACCCTTTGGTCAGCCTTGGCCACTCTTTCTGATGCCTGGTGGAGTTCCTCTCCCATATCAATTGCTATGGTCTCCACTCTTTCCTTGGCTTTGGCAAGTTCCTTGACTTGCTGCTGTAGGCATATCATTGCCTTGAGGACTTTTGTGGAGTCCCAGTTTCCTTGGTTGTCAAAGAGGTGCATGTATAAGAGGGTCAACATCATGGTAGCAGGGGGGGTTGATCAAGAAGTTCCAAAAGCTCATTGATCCTTCTTTCTTTGTCAAGATTATGAACCCAATTCCTTATTATGGCTTCCTTTCTAAGCTCCATATCTCCTAGGACAGTGGAGTTTATTCCTGGGTAATAGGTAAGGCCACTCATAAAGAGGACCTCGGTAGACTTCTGGGCGGTCTAGTCTTTCTCTATTAGGGTCAGGCCAGTAAAGTCATCAGGGGCATGGTCATGGGATGGACAGTGTGGGGTACTGTGGTTTTTTTATCTTAATGGGTAAGAGCCTTTCCTCAGACTCCTTTCTTTCCCTCTTAGGCATTCCTTCTCTTCCCTCTGTGTCTATTCTCCTTCTCACCTCAGCTCCTTCCCCTAGGTCCCTAACAGTGTCAAGCAGTTAGACCATGTGGGTGGCTAATAACATGAGGTGAAGTAAGTGTGAGTCAGATGCATCAGTCACAAACTTGTTGTAGAGGTCATTGGGGTCAGTGACTGACTCATGGGGTGAGGACAGTGATCATGAAATTTGTGGAGGGGGTGTGGCTCCTCATGCCAAGCAAGGGCCTTGTTGTTGGACTTGCTGTAGAACCTTCCAGAACCCTAAAGGTGCTGCCAAGGGACTGGAGTGACCTGTGAAGGGATGGGATGACACTAATCCCATGAGTCCCCCTTCTTAACCAAAACATCTCCACTCAGTTCTCTTACTGGTGAAGGGTGGAAACAGCTTGGGTCATCATCATCATCATTGCTGAGGGGGTCTCATTGATGGCCTCAGGGGTAGTCTTGAAGTAGTGATACAACCTCAATACCTAGTGTAGGGGACTAGGACACTGGGAGAGCTTCTTAGGGGTGAGAGTAGAGGTGGAAGACCAGAGACTTCAAGACTGGGGTTACCAGGCTTGAGCTTCAGATATATATAGACTTTGGTGTGTTTGTACACATTTGTACATATGACTAAATATGGAAATAGGGCTCAGGGTTACTGAGTCATATATAGTAAGTCAATGGGAAGAGCATGAGTAAGAGTGCATCATGATGAGTCATAAGACATAGGATGCATGAGTCATATGGGAGAGTAAGTCATAGTGGATGAGTCAATCATCTGGTGGGGCAGAGATCCAAAGATAAGATAATCATCTGTGATAAGATAAGATTAGATAAGGTCATGTGATCGACCCAATAAGATAAGATAGAGAAAAGAAAATAGAATAGGGCATTAGAGGTAGCACTTGTAACACTGACTCTGATTCTGATAGCTCTTTGTCCACAAAGAACTTCCAGGTTCTTTGTGTAGTGAATCAGTTCTAAGGATCTTCTATAATCTTGTACCTCAGCAAGATATGTCTCTAGATTGTCTCAAGAATGCTTTTCTCTTTGATGCAATGATTTTTGATTTCTGCTGATACTTTGACATCTAGGATGTTGCAAGCATGTATCTCTCCTATTCCCATCTGTTTGTACAGTTGCCTGAACTGATCCATGAAGTCATCTACAAGCATCTTCCCTGGAGTATACTTGAGGTTCTATAACTTCTTGAACACTATGTCCACTTTGACTGCAGGACAGAAATATTGCTCAATGTCAGTCACAAGGGTAGCCCATGTATAGGTAACTCCTTTCTTGAGTCTGGATGTGGCAAAAGTTCCTGCTCTTTGTCCTTGCATGTGGGACAATACAGCTATTACTGCATCAAACAATCCTGGTTTGATGGTATCTGCATTGATCTGTAACCATGTCTTCATCTTCAACCACCAATCATCAAACTTGGCAAGTTCTCCTTTGTAAGTACTTGGATCTTGGAAAACTTCCACTTTCTTGGATGATGGTTTTGCAGTTACAGTAGCAGGACCTGCTGTCATAGCACTGGCAGAAGTAGTCATGGCTCTCTGTAGAGTATTGATCTGATTCTCAGCTGTGACCAGATCTGTTTTTGCTTTCTACAGCTCAGCTTCAGTTTTTGCCATCCATCTGTTTACTTCTACAAACAGATCTATAAGAAAAGCCATAGATTGCATCCAATCTCCTGAATGCACTATAAGTTCATTAAGAGCAAGAGTAGCATTGAATCCTCCTGATGACAACATGATAGAATACTTATTAATGAAGAGGGGTGGGAAAAGAAGTGTAATTTAACAAAACAGGCTAGGGTTGATCTGAGATAGTCCAGAGTTAATGAATAATTCACTTCTTTGTGTTTCATGTAAGGATTCCCAAGTGTCTTCCATTGACTGTTCCTATAGCATAGAGAAACCTTCTAACCTAGTGGCATTTAGGATTTCCCTGGTTGCATGGGTATCTGCTCTCTCTCTATGGATTAACAGGCAATCTGTCTCATTGAGATTGCCTAGGGTTTCAGTAATGAAGAAGTGTCCTCCTGTAAAGGTGGGCCTTCTTGCCTCTAGACTATTGTGTTGGTAGATAAAGTAAACCAATTGTCTAAGTTAAGCGTGGGGAATTTCCTGAATTGACCAAGCTGGCCAATGGGTGTTGTAAATACTAGGTGTAGGTTTGGGCCCTTGGAAGGCTTGTTCCTCTTCTAGTTCTTCTACTAATTCCTCTGGTAATAAGGCCAGAACTTCCTCATCCCAATCCTGATTGGTGTTTGGTTGCTAAAGGATTTGATTGACTTCTATAGTTTCTCTTGGTTCAGCAACAACTGAAGGGAGTTTGGGTTCTGATTGATGATCTGGTTCCTGTGGATCCTGATGATCTCCTTCAATTCCTGTTTCAGAATCATGGAGTAAATTTGTAGGTATGTGAAAGCAAAATACAAGGATTGTAGTGTAAGTGAGTGCCAGTACTAGTATAGTGATAATAACTGATAAAAAGATAATCACTTGTGTAGCAAGGATCATAGACTAGTGTTTGCAAGGTAGGTTGGATTTCTTTCTCAAGGCTTGCTTGAGTTTTTGACCTTGTTTCATAAAGCAACCATAAGCAGTGTTATGTGGTTATTGTGAACTATGCAATAGAAGCTCCATGTGCTTCTGAAAGTTTCTTTTCTCTGTTTTGGACAATCATTTATGCCTATTGACAATATTCAATGCTGATTAATAGGAAGCAGATGACTCATCTGCCTCATACCTATGTGGGGTAGGGTGTGAGAACTTTCTTTCAAGTTCTTCTTTGCTTGATTCAGTATTTGTAAATCAGACTCTGTATCTGATGTTTCTATGCACTTTTATTTTGAGACTACAGGAAGTGACTAGGCCTCCTGAGAGTGTGCCTAGGGCATAGGGTAGATAAAAGAATAGGGCTGCAAGGATGAAACTTGGGGACCCTGCTCCAGTGGTGATGATAAGGATGATGTCAGTTATCAAGATTGATCTCAAGGCAGCATAATCTCTCCTCCACAAAGTCTCATGCCTGCAGACAGCTATAATATACAATTGTATAAGGAAGAAGTACCACAAGAGAGTATTACATCAAGTGTAGATTTCATACTTCTGTAACCATATGTTGTCAATAGCATAGTTTGTTGTGTCTAAGAGCAATGCACATATCACATAAAGATTTGATGTTGTGGTTTAGAGGATGGGGGAGATCAAAATTGATGAGCAAGAATGAATGGGGATGACTCACTGACAAGTCTAGAATGATACACATCACAGAATGATTTGACAGCTTGGCCTTGAGACAGGAAGGACTTCATTGACAAATAGGAATGAGCAGAGTGGTTACCAACAACATTGAGGACCAACCATGACTTTGGTAGTGCCTGGGCTGATATGGACACAATCTGGCCCTAAACACAATACAATAGAGGGTGAATCAGATGAATTGTAGACAGTGTACCATGAGTGAGTGAGAGGTTTGGGAGCATACAGCATTGGGTATTGAAGAGAAACCCATCTATTTCTTCTAGGATAGGCATACAATGACTCACAAAATTGTCCCAATGTTTGATACTTTTTGATTGTTCATTGAATATCATTTGCACATAAATAGATATAAGCAAAGTGTTGGTATATGAAGGCAAGCCTGTACCCCTGGCTAGGCAATGATAAATGAATTATGTAATTTGGATCAGTAACCATGGAGATACATACAATTCAAAACTGACACTCATTGGGACAATTATGTGAGTGTTATTTAAATACATCAAAATCTGATACTCCACTGTTTCTATAGCAACCAACTGTTGACAGATTGTTACCATGGTTATGGTATCTATCTTAGAATCTATATAAGTGGGTTGAACAGTCCCAAACTTTGCCATCTCACCATGCCCCATCTCCTCTGCTCAAAAGGAAAATATCCTTTTT
>JBBPMG010000747.1:0-13867 GCA_038090195.1 Boletellus deceptivus | reverse complement strand
CATGTCCTCGTCCTCGTCTTCCTCCTCGTCCTCTTCCTCGTCCTCGTCCATGGACACGTCGGGAGAGGTGACGGGGTGCTTGCCCTTGCCCTTGTTGGGGCGCTCGGGCGAGTCCTGGGTGGCCCCGTTGCGGGGTGTGCTGTGGCGCGGTCAGGCTGGGCCGGGAGGGCGGACGGGGGGGCGACGCACCCGGCTGCGGTGGACATGCTATGCGGGAGCCAAGGAGGGTGTTTGTGCGTGTTTGGCAGAGTAACGTGGGGACGACGGTGTCGACGTGTGCGATCGAGCGATCGACGTCGACGGGGCAGCCGAGCGGAGGGATGGGCCGGAGATGGTCGGCGGGCTGCAGGCGGCCACGGACGGACATCCCCGTCCGATGACCGTGAGACCGCCCGCGTTCGCACCACGTACATATTTTTATTCGCCCCGGTAACCGAGCCCCTTCGCGTGTGCCCCCTCGACGAGCGACCGCGTCCGTGCCGCCCGTCCGCCGCCCATGTCCCCCTCCCCCTCCCCCGGCGATCCAGACAAGCCCCCCATCCCGCCCTTCGTCCCGCCCCCGATCCAGCGTCTCTCCCGCTGCTTCTCCGGCCTCCCCGCCCCCACCAAGTCTCCCCCGGATCCTCCCCCGACCCCCCAGCCCGCCCCCTCCCCCCTCCCAGGCCCGAACAGGGCCCCAAGCATCGCAGAGCCCTCCTCCTCCAGACCCTCCACGATATTTCCGCGCTTGCACCGACTCGAGATCGCAGACGACATGGCTAGCAGCCAGAAAAGACCCCCCCTCCTCGAGCTCGTCCTCTCCTCCGCCTCCTTTCTCGACGCCGTCGCCACCGACACCGACTCGGAACAGTCCCTCTACGCCGTCGAGACCGTCGGCGCATCCACCACCATTTGGCGCTCAGATCCTTGGGACAGCTCCGCCAAAATCGCCGACGTTCGCTGGCCCAAGGATCTTCCCCACAAGGGAAAGGGAAGGGACCATGCCCACAGCGCCATGGTTCAGATGGACGACCTCCGTTGGAGGGACTCGACCAACCTGCTCAAGTTTTCGGGCCTAGGAAGGTTCGTTCCGCGACTCTCGGCACTCTTGCACAGCGCCTGACCCCACTCCTTGCCCCATCAGCTCGCGCAAGTTCTACATCCCCCACCACACCCACGCGCTCAAGTGGAAGCGAGAGGGCAGCGCTTTTGTGGTACGTCTCCCCGCTCCTATCCTCCCCTGCCAGATCCACCCACCGTCTACCAGTGCTCCACCCCGACCTGCAAGGGCGCCGTCGCGATCTTGGACTCGTTCAACAGTGCCGGCACAGCACCCCGTCTACGAGTGTTCGAGACCTTGGGGAGCTTCAACCAATCTGTGCCCCAGCCCGACCACGCGGGTATTTCCCTCTTCCTCCTCGACCACCTCTTCGTCACCGCCCTCTTGCTTGTCACCGGCCCCGAAGACTGGATGACGCTCTCTCGCAACCCATCGTCCCTCGACAGTCGCCCAGCCATCCTGCCAGCATGCTCCACCGCGGCTTCCAACGGCTCTGCCTCCAACAGGCAATGGCGGAAGATCATGTACGGAGAACCCATGTATCCCTCCCTCAAGACCCCGGCGCTCGACAAGCGTGCCGTCAGCGGCAGCGAAGATGCCGACGTTCTCGACCCTTGCGAGCCACCCCAACTGTCGACCTCTGCGCGCCAGTGGCGGAAAATCATCTACGGGGAGCCACTCTACCCTTCTTTGCGACCGCAGTCAGCCGACACATTCGATCTTCCGCCTCGACCCAGCACAGCAACTAGTTTTTCATCCGATTCGGCGTGTTCACCTCACACGCCGTGTTCCGCTCCCTGTTCTGCTCCCTCGGCGGGGTTTTACGACACGCCCTCGCTGTTCGACGACACGGAGAGGGCGCCGTCCCGCAGTGGCATCGAGACCGCCCAGGTGGCCTCGCCGCTGGCTCTCTCCTCGGGCACGCTTTCCCCTCTGCCTTCTTCGGAATGCATACCGATGTCTCCACTTCGCATCTCAACCGCGTTGGGCGCTCGACGAGAGCTGCCGTCTCCTCCATCGTCCTATCAACCCCCGCCATCCTTTCAGCCATGGTTACATCGATCACGTTCGACACCCAGGCTCAGCCTCAGCGCCCAATCTCCGACACCATCAGTGGATGATCAAGACGATCTCACTAATCAAGGTCTGCTCACGCGCATCGCCTCGGGCTTGAACGTGCGGCAGTTGCCAACACCTCCGCAACAAGAGTTGCGTGTTCAACCATCGCAGACACAGACTCGGCCGGCCGAGGTCAAACGGCTGTCGCAAACCCATCAACGCAGCCTGCCACCGACGCCGCCACTGGTGTCCCGGTCGGCGTCGGCGCAGCAGCACCACGCATACTCGCTCTCGCACGACATTTCCTCCCAATCACCACTAGTCCCGACGATGCGTCGGCTGTCCACCGCAAATCAAGGGCCCTCTACCGCTGCACAGCCCGCGGGAGGTAGACGAGGACGGCGTGAGAAGGACCCTGACGAGGTGATCGAGTGGATGCGCGGCCTCGCCCGTGCCCAACGTCGACGCGGCTTTGACGAGGAAGAGGGGGAGGACCCTGTTTCGAGTGCAGACGATCTCACGTACGAGCCTCCACCGCCGGCGTACAACGCGATCGATTTCTCTACGCCTCCACAGGCACGCTCACCGCTCGAAGGTGCCCGAAGTCGAATGGACGTTGTGTAGCGACCACCCGTTTGTTGTTGCTTCTCCTCCTCGGAACTGGATTCCCCTGCGCGCATGTTTTCCTAATCGCTGTCGATGTAGTCCACATGTTAATGTCCTTGTTCATTCGACTCCGTTACGTGTTTTTGCAAATTACCCATCTAACCTCGTAGTATACATACATACTTGCGTCCCATACTCGATTTTCATGTTGTGCATTTGGGCTGTATAGAGATGCGGCATGTCTTACGGCCGACTTTGTGTAATCAAGAATAGATCTATCTACCATCAGGCCGGCCGTCCCCAGCCACGCCATGCCCACAGCACAGGAGACACCGCGGTTCATTGTTTTGATGGTGGGCACCTCGCTTCCTATCTCTGTCCCCGCCATCGACACAAGCGGACAGGGCGTGTCGGGCACGGGCAAGTCGACGCTGGGTCCGGCCCTGGCCAGCGCGATGGGCCTCCCCTTTGTCGACGGCGACGATCTCCACCCCGCGGCCAACGTGGCCAAGATGGCGCGCGGAGAACCGCTCGACGATGCAGACCGCCTGCCGTGGCTCGAAGCGATCCGGAACACGGCCGTCGCGCGCGTGAGGGAGCAGGTGGCGAGAACGGGGTCGCCACACGGACCGGGCGAGGCGAACGTGGAGGGGGGGCCGTGTGGTGGCGACGACGCGGACGCGTCGGGGGCTCGGCGGCCGGGCGTGATCGTGGCGTGCTCGGCGCTGAAGAAGACGTACCGCGCGGTGTTGCGCGGGACGGACGCGCTGCCGACGTATTTCGTGCACCTCGAGGGCGATAGGGAGGCGTTGATGGCGCGCATGTTGCAACGACGGGGGCACTTTATGAAGGCGGGCATGCTGGACGGCCAGTTGGATGCGCTCGAGAGCCCCGAGGGCGAGCCTGGGGTGGTGTCGGTGTCGGTGTCGATGACGACGGAGGCGCAGGTGTGCAAGGTCGTCGGCGCGTTGAGGTCGTGGGGATAGCCACGTTGCTCTCATACCGTCACTCACACACACCATGGACCACGGCGGACACGGTGGGCACGGCGGGCACGACATGCCCCCGCAGTGCTCCATGCACATGCTCTGGAACACGCAGATCGTCGATACCTGCATCGTCTTTCCCTCCTGGCACATCCGCTCGAGCACCGGGTTCGTCGTGTCGTTTGTCGCCATCGCTCTCCTCAGCGTGCTGTACGAATACGTCCGTCTCTTCCAACGCGACGTGGATGCGCGGATCCGCGAGAGGCTGAGCAAGGGCAAGAGAGCCGCGAGCCCCGCGCCCGTGGGCTCGCCCGAGCGGGACGAAGACGCCGGCCTGCTCAGCGGTAGAAAAGTGAAGCGTGTCAGGTGAGCGTCGTGGGCTTCCCGTGTGTCCGACGCTCTGACCAACGCCCCTCCACGGACGGGGTGTGCAGACGGGCGACGATGCCTGTGCACTATCGTGTGCTGCGCGCCGTCTTGTACGGCGCCTCCGTGTTCTTGGGGTGCTTCCTCATGCTGGTGTTCATGACGTACAACGTGCGTCCCCTCTTCTTTGTCGTGATCCCGTCGGGTTTGTGAACGTCCGTGTGCAGGCGTACCTCATCTTTGCAGTCGTCGCCGGCGCTGCTGTCGGGCACTACTTCTTTAGTGGATTCACAGAGCCCGACAACAAGGGTGTCTCGTGCCACTAGCGTACATTGCAACCGAGGACAATCGATCGTTCTTGTTCCACAGCTCCGTTTACATTACCCTTGTGCACTTTGTTCGCTGTCGACGGAAGCATTTTGGATTCGAGAACATGCATGGTGTGAATAAGAAACAAGTACAAGCGGTCTGCCCTATGACTTCGTCTCCGTGTCCGCGTCCTTTTTCGCCAGATCGTGCGACTTGAGAAGAGTGTCGATCTCGGACGGTTTGTATATCCTCGCCTTGGGCTGCTTGGCCGCCTCGTCGTACGTCAACACGGCGAACTCCACTGGCACCCCGAATCGTCAGCGCCTAACCGGTCAACGACGGAAATGACACCGACGTTTCTCGCTCCCCAAGACGGTGCTGTCCATGGTCCTGCTCATCACCTTGAGCGCGAGCCCGATCGCCTCGTCGACCCCAATGTCGTCTTTGTACTCTTGTTTGAGAAGGCTCTGGGCGGTACCATTGTTGGCGCCGATGCAGGTCGCTTTCCACCCCGAATAGTTGCCCGACGGATCCGAATGGTACAGTTGGAAGCGATAGTGTGGGTCGTACCCGGCGTACAGGAGGGAGACGCCAAACGGTCGAAGACCTGCACGCGTACAAGAGCGATCGTACGCGGGAAGGGGGGATCGCGCGGGGGGCGCTGCAAACTAGGACGTACCGCCATATTGCGTATAGCCTTGTTTCATGTCACAAAGACGCTGTGCGAGCAGTTCGACGGGTATGTCTTCGTTGTAGTGCAACAAGTGTTGCTGCGCGACCGTCCGCGCAAAGTTGACGAGCGAGTTGGCGTCGGACGTGATCCCGGCGACACCCCCGATCACGTTCCTGTGTCGACGGTCCACAAAAAAAAAAAGGTGGGGGGAGGAAGACGATAGGACGTACGAGTTGAGCAGGAACATCTTTTCGCCACTGTCGCCGTATCCACCACCTCCTTTGGCGCCGGAAAGATCGAGGAGCTTGCCGGTGACACGCTTTTCGGCGGCGAGGACGACACCGTCTTTGGCGAGGACACCGAGGACGGTGCCCGCGTGCGAGATGGCCTCCATGGCGTATTCGACTGTAGACGTGATCATGGTGTTCAGTGCGGTCGGATAGGAAGACGGGAAGGACAGACTTTGGTACAGACGACCTGTCAGATGGGAATGAGTGCATCGTCGCTGGGCTGCAAGGCGATCGTCGACGTACCTTCTGGAGAGAAGATGGTTGTTCGACCTGTGGATGGGCCAGGTCGGCTGCGTACATTCTAGAGGGGGATGCGACGTACTGTCATATCTTCTAGCCTGGCGGGATCGATGAGCTCGGTTTGCTACGATACGGAATGGAACAGACCATGATGAGGGATGGGGTCGGTGACGCGTTCGCCGCTGTTGATCTTGGGCGTACGCGTCGCCCCGGCAATTACCGACGCATCTTTCCTTGCAACCATGTCAGACCGTCCTGCTCTGCGACTGACACCGCTCGGTGCGGGCCAGGAAGTGGGCAGATCTTGTATCGTTCTGCAGTACCGTGGCAAGACCGTAGTGTGTGATGCAGGCATCCATCCCGCTCACTTTGGAATGGCCGCCCTGCCCTTTGTCGACCACCTGGATTGGTGCACCGTCGACGCCGTGCTGATCACCCAGTATGTCGGGGCCTTGCCTTCCTGATCGCTCTGGTGTTTTACCGCCTCTAGCTTCCACCTCGACCATATTGGCGCATTGACGTACATCACAGAAAAGGTTTACTGGCCTACCATGCATTCCAGCGCCTGTCGGCTCACTGACCACCCACAGACTAATTTTAGACAGGGAAACGGCAAAGTTTTCATGACGCACCCCACGAAGGCGATTTACAAACTTGTGATGCAGGACCTTCTTGGCGTCGAGTTCGTTGCCAGTTCGCTGCTGTTGCCTCGTCCCTGATCGACTGTCTCAAGTCTGTCTTCTCTCGGGAGCCTCTTTACGATTGCCGAGGTATCGCAGTCAGTGTCCTGTGTCACTCCGATATCAGTGCATCAACAAGTTTCGCCGTGTCCCGGTATCTCATTCATGGCCTATCACGCGGGACATGTCCTTGGAGCCTGTATGTACATGATTGATATCATGGGTCTAAAGATTCTATATACCGGCGACTACTCTCGCGAAGAGGACCATCATCTGGTCAAGGCAGAGATCCCTCCCATCCGACCTGACGTGCTCATTGTCGAAAGTACCCACGGCGTGCATACCTTTGAGACGAGGGCAGAAAAAGAACGTCGCTTTACGACGCTCGTGCATGGGATCCTCCGACGTGGTGGACATGTGTTGCTGCCTGTGTTTGCGCTCGGCACGGCGCAAGAATTGTTGCTCGTCTTGGAGGCGTATTGGGAGGACCATCCTGACGTGCGTGCCGTGCCGATTTATTACACGTCCAGTCTTGCACGCAAGTGCATGGCTGTGTATCAGACCCACACTCACGCAATGAATGCCAACATTCGATCGCGATTTGCAAAGAGGGACAACCCTTTTGTGTTCAAGTGCGTAGCTCTGGCACTATGTATGTTGTGCTTACAGATTGTCGCAGACATGTCACTAGTGTTCCCCCACAACGGAGTTGGATGCAAAAAATTGCTCGTGGCCCGCCTTGTGTCGTACTTGCGAGCCCTGGGTTTATGGACTCTGGGAGTAGCCGAGAGCTATTTGAACTCTGGGCCCCCGACCCCCGGAATGGCCTCATCGTCACTGGATACTCTGTCGATGGCACCCTGGCCAAGGTGAGTGGTCTTCGAAACCTCGAGACGGTCGTAGCGCCCATTAGATCGTGTATATTACCTGTATTAAAATGTGTACTCTTTGACCCTGCTGGAGTGATCCATCCCAAATCACCCGTCTCATCCCGCTGCCCTGCAGAAAATCCTCAACGAACCCAACGAAGTATTGTCGGCAAGAGGGATACCGATCCCACGCAAGATGACAATCGACAGCGTATCCTTCAGCGCCCATGTCGACTACTCGCAGAACTCGGAATTCATCGAGCTCATCGACCCAGAGCATGTGGCAAGTGAACCTTTTCTGTTCGCGAGCACGTCGCGGGGTGACGTCTTTTGTCCCAGGTCCTGGTTCACGGGGAGAAGACTACCATGGATCGTTTCTGCGTGGCCATGCAGGCTCGGTACCAAGACCGGGGTGTCGATCGCGGGGTTCATACTCCCGCGAACCTCGAAACATTGGAGCTCCTAATCCGGCATGAGCGTACCGCCCAGGTCCGTTTCCCCTCTCGTCCAACTCATTCGTGGTATGGAACGTCACATTCTGCCAGGTGATCGGAAAGCTAGCCCAGAGGGAAGGCGACATCTTGTCTGGCTTGTTCATCGCAAGGGATTGCGATTACGCACTTCTTGATGTACAAGACCTGGATGAATTCACAGGACTATCCGCTTCGGTCGTAATGCAGAAACAGAGGATGGTGATAGGAGTGACCTGGGAGCTGGTGCGATGGCACCTCGAGGGCATGTTTGGACATGTCGAGGACCGGGTGGACGATGGCCAGGCGAGCGTGATACGAGTCTGTGCTTGTGCGGAAATCTGGACGCGCGCGCTTGCTGATGCAGTATGGGTTAGGTCATGAACGCGGTGGACGTGAAGCACACGGCAGAGCGCGAATTGACGCTCGAATGGGTGTCCGGCGCCCATAATGACATGATCGCGGACGCGACGCTGGCTTTGCTGGCTGGTGTGGACAAGAGCCCAGCATCGATCAAGCGTGAGCGTGTTTTTTCGGTGTCGTGTGAGATGTTAACCAGGGCAGTGGCGTCAGAATGCCGGCATGCTCATGTCCACGCAGACGCGCAGGCGGGGTCAGGGTCTGGGCGGCATGAGCGGATTGCATGGTTCCTAGAAGCCCATTTCGGCCAGGTGGAACGCGAGTCAGATCTGGGCCACGAGCCCGTCTTGGTTGTCCGCGTCGATGGGGGGGAAGCACGTGTGAATCTGGTGACATCGGTAAGTTATCGGTTGGAGCGGGAGCGTGTGCTGATGGCGCGCGGGCTAGGTGGTGAGTTGTGTGAACGAGACGCTTAGAGGACGCGTCGAGTCCGTCTTTGACATGGCCAGGTTGACTGTGCGGTCGCTGGGGACACTGGCGGACATAAGACGTACGCCTCTTGTGTAATAGAAGAGTCAACAGGAATAATGAGCTTGGTCGCTGTGAGGAACAATGAGGAAGTGTTTGCATGTATTTGTGTTCGGGCGTGGTGCGGGCGAGGTGAACATGAACACGAACAAATATCGTCGCGAGCAATATCTCGACCCAGCGATACCCTCTTCTAAACTTTTATCTTCATCATGTCTTTCGCCGACGCTACTTCAGAAACTCTAAGACCAATCTTACTGCGCTCGAGCACGCCAGGTTTGCGCGCCTTTCGTTCATAGCGCTTCGTCCTCGCTCACCTCTTTTCTCGCAGCTCCCAACGAGAAAGGTATTCCTTCCGCATTCACACTCGCTCCACTCCCCTGACGCCTCCTATCAAGTCCTACTCTATCTGGAGGGCCTCCGAGAATCACAATCGATCGATTCTCCTGGCGCATCTAGTTTTCACAACATTCCGCTTCCTTCTTCCAAGCTCAGCGCTCTCGGGAACGATCAGGATTTTGATGACATTAACTCGAACGTCCAGGATGGCCGCAAAACAGAACTCTCCATCGGTGGTCGCTCTGGCGCCGTGAGTATCCTTTCTTTGTACCTCCCTTTCGTCGGCCTTTACGCACAGTGTTCAACGGCCGTGCCCATAGCATGAACCTGGCCCCCATGATCCGCCAGGCCCTCGTTACGAATCTTTTGATTCTGGACCTTCCTTTGGCAACTTTGGCCCCCTGCCGGATCATGCCTCTCAAAACGGTGGTCCTCCCTGGGGGAACTCATGGGAGGTACGTTCCGATGTATCGTTTACCTCTGCTTGCTTCACGTCATCGAACGCCCGTGCTGACGACACACCGATCTCGCTAGTCCCAGGTCAATGGTACCGCGTACACTGGTGCTGGAATCCCTCTACCTACCTCCGTGGTTTCCCCCGTGACGTCTCCGTTGCAAATCACTGTGGAGCCGCCGTCGACGCCGAGCGGTTCAAAGTCCCAGTCTCGTTCCCAGTCGAGCGTCGTGCACAAGTCCCAGAAATCCGTGGTGTCCGTCGCTGAAAGTGAATCGCGGGAAACAGTCACCGGGCGTGCAGTACGTCTCACAATCTCCGGTTGTCCTGTCATCCAATCAACTTTTTCTCTCATAAGCAAACGAAGGCCCCGAGCAAGGCTCCCACCGTGCGCAGCGGTGCTCCCGAGGAACTACTTATGTCACCCTCTCGGCGGTCTCGTACTGGTTCCAAATCGCAATCACAGTCTCGCATCACCAATGATTACCCGCCTCTGCCACCTAGCACCTTGTTGAGCCCGTCCGCACAGACTAATCAACTCCCAATATCTCCCCGCTCGCGTCACCGTGCACCTAGCATATCTCCCTCCGACTCGCCAAGCCAGGCACCCCTGAAGGCGATGCGCAAAGCTATGGAAGAAAGTGAACGACTTCACTCGACCGTTAGCACGTCCCAAGTCAATGGTGATGGTATGGCATCGAAACGAGGTAGCCCGACGGTCGTCTCCGGAAACCCCATGTCACCTTCGCATCAAAACAGACCCTTCTCGCCTTACCGACATGCTCCAACGACCGAAGATCTGTTGTTCGCAGCGACAGCGGCTGCGCAGACCCAGAAGGCGATGTCACAAGCTGGCTCTCAAGTGGCTTCCCAGGTTCATTCACAGGTGAATGGGGGTGGCAGCAAGCTCTCGCATGTCTCGCAGCGTACACACCATACCCAGCAGTCTCATCATACACAATTGACGCAGCGCAGTCACCAGTCTCGGCATTCTCACTCTCAGCGGTCTCAAGCTCTCATTGATGAGGACAGGGCGGCTACTCCGACGCCTTCACGTCCACCCTCGCCATCGTTCTCGCTGAATGCGGCCGAAGAAGAGATGGTTGCGCAAGCACTCGCGGCGCGTGGTGCTGGTGATCGTACTTCGTACGCGCCGAGCACTTTAGAACCCGAGGTCGTGAACTCGCATTTCCATGATATGGACTTGTGCATACTTCTGCACCAGATGGACGACATGAGTACCCACGAGGTGGTTAAGAAGGCATTGCGGAAGGCCGTTCGCCAGCGTGTGAAGAAGCTGGGGATGAAGTACGATGTCGAGGTATCAAAGGGTTCCTATTCTTTTGGAATGCAGGCATTGACTATCCCTTTTTTTCCAGTCAATCAAACAATATCGTAAGTCGTTCCATGATCATGACCCGAGCGTCCACCTCGACGGCGACTGGGAGCCCACGATTCCGGTAGGTGCAACTTCCAGGTATCCTTTCTCACTTCTCACCATGTTGAAATCGTTGCTTAGCAAGAACCCCCTGAGTGGGCTAAAGAATTGATCAATGGAATGATCAAGATGCACGAACGTCTTGATGTTTTAAGCCCCCAGTCCTTCAATGCGTCTATACCACCCCGCAGCCAGCAGTCGTATGCAGAGTCCTCCGATTCACGTCAGCAGTATCGAGGCGGAGACACAGAGTACACTGAGAACGGTGACCAATATGGACAAACGCCCCGCACGCAGACTGTCAATATCAACACGCAAGTGACGGGCACGATGGCGGAGTCGATGTACCAGGCAAACGAAACTGAAATAGTCGGTGAGCAAAGACGAGCGGCCTTGTAGGGCGAGTTTTCATGTTGGTCACTTCACAGACGAGGAGTATACCACCGGCGAAAACAGTACCCATCGGTTCGGGGCACAGACCGTAACAGAGACTCGCGAATTTTTGAACACGGACCGTGACGATTCTCCTGGCCAACAATTTTTGGAGGAAGAGCTATACAAGTTGAGAGTGAAACCCGGAGGAAGCCAGTCCGCGGTCACTCACAAGACTTGGGAGGTTGCTCGAGACGACCAGGATGTGTATGAAGAAGGCCACGGTGCATTTACCGAGTCTGGTCTCCCAGAGATTCCGGACGGCGGCAATTACACGGAACGCCGAGTCCCATCCCCTCCTCTGCCGCCTCTCCCACCTGTCTCACCAGATGGAAACAGGCGAGATCTTGTCCCCTCACAGAACTCGCAGGTATGGAATTCGGGGCACGAGGTGAACGAGATGACGCCGCCGCCGTGGCAACGTATCCATCAACGATTGCTCAATTGGGCCATTATCTGGCCGATGAGCGAGATCGATGCAGCTCTTACGAGCACCACTCGAGGGCAACAGGTCGACGAGGTTGCCCTGAGTATTTGGTCGACGCAAACGTACAAACGCTATGTTAGAAGTCGGATGACGGATGTTCCTGGAGGGAAAGTGGATAGACTGTTCGTGCCGCCCAACATGGCAGATGCCATCAGTACCGCCGTGTTCAACGGGCGACATGGAGATGCCTGTGGAATGCTCAGGGAGCTGTGGGCTCCGTTCGGGTTTGATGGCGCTCCGCGGTTGATTGTCGTATTAGCGAAACATCGTTCGGACGCGAACCACTGGGTCGTACACAGGTGTGTAGTCAGGCCCTTGCTTCCGTGGAGCCCTCGAGTCAACTTTCACCACCCAGGTTCTCCTTGCCAGATGGCGCGTTGACCACATACGATTCATACCCCGAACGAACACTCCCTGACGGCCGGGTGAGTCCAATTGCTGGTAGCCTCTGTGCGGCTGCTGACTCTGATCCAGCCTCTCGGATGGTGGTTTGCAATCCGAGTGGCATGGCCAGGGGCGATCTACGCGAACCCCGACCACCTCATGCAAAAGATGGTTCGTCTCCATCGGCCGATGCAACTTAACATCGACAACTCGGTTGCTGCTGCTGGCATCTGGCGTAATGTGCTAATGGGCTCGCGGGCCGAGCGCAGCCTCGACCTCGAACGTCTCCGCGATCTCATCAACACTGAAGTGAAAAACTTACGACAACGGAAACTACAAGGAAAACTAACTGTCAGCTCACCTAAGCCACACTATGAAGACATGTAGGATGGACAGTTAAGCGATTCTCCTTCTCTATTCTACCCCTTTACATTCTTTTTACTTCGTGCGGATCTGTGTGTAAGACGTGTGAGATGGTTCTATTTTCTCTTCCTTGTTTCACGCGCTTGCCATTCACTGTTCTGCCACGCGATGGAGTTACTTTACTGTTGCTGGATAAATGAGATGTCGACTCCAATACATGTATGCAGGTAATATGAGATTCGTTTGTCATGGCGAGCGGACAGGCTTGCAACACATTACTTCGTCTTATTACCTTGTTGTGCAAGGTACCACTTTGTGCTGGGGACCCAGAACTTGGGCTCGAACATGCCACTGAGCAGGTGGCTGCTCGCTTGGAACCAAGGCAACAACCGCACTATCACTGTCAAGCACTATGAGCAGTCGGTCATCATGCTTGATGTGTCCAGGTACTCGAGCACAATGACTGACTGCTCATAGTGCTTGACAGATAACATGGTTGTTGCCTTGAATCCAGGTGAGCAACCACTCACTCGGTGACGTGTCGAGGCCGAGTCCTGTGTCCCCACTGACCCAGGGCTTCATGATGTCCTTCCAGGGTCCCACTGGCGTCGGCGTAGAGAACAGGGGCATTGGCCTGGGGGATCATGAGACCGTGCATCGGGAGCGAGCGAGACGTCTACCTGTGTGCGCTGTTCCTTCTGTGGCAAGCTGCGGGCATGGGGGTGGGCGGTGGGAGATCTGGGCTGGTGCCTGTCATTGCACGCCGAGCAAGCAAGCAACAGACTGGTTCCGTCAGACGTCCCTCGGCTCAGTGATCCAGATCACGAGTGATTACCTCATTTGCCTAAAGTAGGCAGTTGATGATGTCATCCCGGTCCCGATGGCGCGGTAGGACTCCAGGGAGGGGGCCCGTGGACGGATCGTGTAGAGTGTAGAATGTGAGTGTGACTGCATGCAAACGAGCAAAGTCGCATTGCACAGAAAGCAAACTGTTTGTTTTGTTCGTTTTGTCGTTTGTTGGCTCACTCTCCATGTCGCCCATCGCTGCCATTGGTGCGAGAGGCTACCACCACCAAGAACCCCCCTGCAGGCCCACGTCTGAAACTCATTATACTGCTCGAAACTGACAGGACCGTCGTCATTGCACAGATGGTCGCGGATATCCCATGCCCGTGCTCGTCCCGGGGATATCGGGCATCATCGAAGTCGGGCAGGGCAAGGGTACTGTACGGGCGATCCAAAGGGAATCAAACACACGCTAATCTACGCTCATGCCACTGGCCATTTCTCGGCCACATCTGGTAACCTCAGCCCGCCCACAGACCAACGCTGACGCGACCCACAGCACAGAATAATATCCCCTCGGGGAATGTAGATCTTCACCGCTTCTCCTACATACACATGATATCCTACACCACGCTTATTGACATATCTCTATGCCCCATGTAAACTGCCGCCCACATGGCCTTTCTCTCCATGCAGATGACACCCGAGA